>SADC01000415.1:0-90912 GCA_004194705.1 Ditylenchus dipsaci
CGGAAACGATTGTGTAGTTGATCATCCCCATTTGTTGGCTAAGCGATTCCACTTTTTTGCTCACCAATTCCACACGCATCCGATCAGCTGCAGGCAAGAACTCGAATATTGTCACCTGCAAACAATTTTCCAATGACTTAAACAAAAGTTCAAAGGACCTACCAACATCTCATTGGCTAAAACACTGTCGATGGAAGAATTGCAGACTTCTTTAGAGCGCCCTCTTTATGCGATTCTGAGATTGAGTTTTCCGCTTCACCCACACTAAATCACAGGCATAGGATATGAAGTTATATTCGGAAAGAATAAAAAAAGTACCATTTCTCGCGACTTTTGTCCATTTTATAACGATGAAGATGGATAAGCTGTAATCGGGTGTGAATATTGTCTTCACTTGATACGGAGTTCCCGACTGTAACGACGGCTTAACCAGTGCAATTTTTCACGAGGAACACGAAAACAGTCACCGGGATAAACGGACACCCGATAAACGGACACCTCTCGTCGATCCCGAGGGACGCCCGTTTATTCCAGGTTCTCCACTCACAAAAAGCCCAATTTTCGTTAGGCTGTACCTGAAAACACCCGTCAAAAACATTAAATCTCCCGTCAAATTTTTAAAACTTCTCTTCCTAGGTAATACTTTTATATTTTTTATTTTTTTGCATAAGCATGTAGCCTGATCTCTAGTTTCTGATAAGCTATCAACTAGGTCAATGCAATTTTGAAAATGGGAGAACATTCATTTAAAAAAGATGTGGTTTTAAAAAACTCATTTTTTCTCACGTTTTTCAAAATTGTATGAAGCTAGTAAATAGATTATCAGAAACTAGATTTCAGGGCTTTCATGCTAATGCAAAAAAAATGAAAATTTTAAAAAGTATACACTGAGAAGGAGATTTTTAAAAATTTGACGGGAGATTCAATGATTTTGACGGGTGTTTCGATTAGAGCCAAAAATTCAATTTGTCAAATTGAATTTCAGTCAAAATTTTCGGAAAACCATTTTTACGGTCACAGAATAACTTCCACCGCTCAGAAGGCCGTGCGAGAGTGCCCGAAAGCAATAAAATCTGGTTTTTCGGGGGTTCACTAAAAGGGACAAACTTTTTTGGAAAAAAACGATGAACAAATCAGAATCGCAATGTCATCGGTAAATCGCTAATAATCACACCTCCGATACAGTCAACACCTCGTTTAACGCCCCTCGATTTAACGGCACCCAAAATAGACCGATTTGGTCAGCAGTGTGACTTAAGATTTATCAAAGTGAACCCTCGATTTAACGGCACCCCGGACCCGGTCCCTAGGGTGTGCCATTAAATCGAGGTCGACTGTATTCGAAATCCTAAATCACCCAACGACGCCAAAACACGTTTAGGGTGGTTTAGAGTAGTTTGAATGTTCGGTTGTAAGATTCTAAGCGATTAACCTGATCACATTGCTATTCTAATTCCACTCAATCGTTTTTTTCGCAAACACTTTGTCCCCCTTTAGTAAACTTCCGAAAAACCAGTATTATTAGATTTTCGGAAACTATGGCATGAGATGGGTATTCGAAATAATGCCTAATACATAACAGATTCTAATCGCGGTGGTGGCAAGCTATTTTTCCCTGGACAATAGTTTTTAATGGAACAGTAAGTCTTCAGGGTGAGTTGTAAGGCCAGCTGGAACCTGTTATGGACGGGTATTCCCTCCCGAACCTGAAATCTGGATTTCGGCTAGTGGACCGCGTAGTACTCAGGTAGTAGTCCAAAACACGTGGTGTTTAGTAGGGTTGGCCTCCCTCCTCTCCCTCCCCCCCCCCCCCCGCTTTTTGACCAAATTTCCTTATACCTCCCCCCGCTCCTCCCCCGCAAAAAAAATTGGCCACCTCCCCCCGTTTTCCCCCCCCGCTCCCAAAATGACCCCCGTCACCCCCGCAAAAAATCCAAGCCGAAAAACTCTCGATGAGATCATTTTCAGAGGGCAGTCGAGAAGGATCAATATTTATCGAACCAGATGAGTGGCAATATCGTGCTTTGACTTCAGAAGTGTTCCAAAGCCTTCAGATTCATTCTGGATTGCTGTTTCAAAAAATTTCGGCCACGACGCTTGTAAATTAATCACGCACCCCCCGCCACTGCCCCCGCTCACAGCTTCCTCCCCCCCGCTCCTCCCCCCCGCAAAAAAAATTGGCCACCTCCCCCCGCTTCTCCCCCCGCAATTTTTTTAGTCTAATCTCCCCCCGCACCCCAAAAGCGGGGGAGGCCAACCCTAGTGTTTAGGTGATTGAATTTAGGGAGAAACATCAGGTGATAGTATTTAGCTGCCTACATACTGGTACGCAGGTGGAAGTGGATCAATGAGATTTAGACGGACTACATTTTGCCAAAATGTGGACGAACTGCATTTGGATAAGAAGTTCTATCAGATACAGGAATAATACAGGGGCCACTTCTCGAGATGGTTGGTATCCTAGAGTACTAATTCTCTAAGCGTCTAAGAGTACTTTCAAACCAGGAACTTGTGGCGCAGGCATAAGTATGAGTACTTTTCATGGACCAAGCGGATCAGCGGGGTGGGACCCGCGGGTTACACCTTGCCCTAGCACTTTTTGAGTGCTAGGCTAATTTTTGGATGCTGGGCCTCTGCCTGGCCTTATAGAACGAGGGGAAATGCTCTCGACGAAAAAATAAAGATGTTGAACATAGTTTTGAATACTGGGGCCTACCGCATAAATAACTCTGGTAGGCATGTTTTTTTCATGCATTCAGAGTCGCTTTCGAGTGGTTTGTGTCTAAGGTATGTGGGTGTGCGCATCTCAACTCCAAGCCCCAAGCCCCTGCGCCCCCGAAGGGGCGCAGGGGCTTGAGAGTTAGAGATGCGCGCACGCACTTACCTTAGACATGATTCCGAGAAGTAACACTTGATCATAAAATGCATATAGAGTCTATTTTTGCCACGGCCCGAGTTGAAAAACATGGTAAAGCAGCTAAAAAAAATGGCCCCTGTATTATTCCCTTCCCCTCCAATACAGCCCATAATCCTTTTTAATTGCTTTTCTGGACCTTTTATGGCAAAATTATTGCATAAAAATGGTTTTAGACACTCCTAAAAAAGTCGGTTTTTGGGGGGGGGGGTATATGACAGTAGGTCCGATTTTTGGGGGGGGGGGGTATATTACAGTAGCTTTTTTTGGGGGGGGGGGTATATGACAGTAGCGTCAAATGTTTGAATTAACGGCTGAATCTGAGTATAACCACCCCACTCGATGTGAGTACAACCATCTCACTCGATATGACTATAAACCACCCCACTTAAGTCTAATGTACCCCTCTCCCCCCCCCCACAATTAATAGCTGAGGATGTTAGCTACTCGATAGTGTAAAAATTTCTTAGTTTAGTACACAAAAGTGTTTCTATTTCAATTAAATATTGGAAGTGGAATTTACACATTGGAATTTGCAACAACAATTGCACCCAGATCAAAAGAATTCTCATCGATCCACAGAGTATTGAGTCGCTGAATTAGAAAAGAGCAATAGACGTCAAAAATGACGAGAAAAAAGTGGTATCAAGGACGATAGAGTATTTTAAACTAACCTATAAAACAGCTGAAAACAGCTAAAATTCCAGCTAAAAATTTTAGCTGAATTTTAGCTGTTTTTAGCTGTTTTGAATTTTTAAATTCTCGTTTGAATTTTAGCTGTTTCTTAACTTTTTAGCTGTTTTGACATCCATGGATAGAACTGTGCATCGGGATTCGGGATTTATCTTCGAATGCGTTTTTGACCTACTTTTTGACGGAAATTGATGGCTGAAAATTTCAGACGCTATATGCTACTTTTTATTCCTCTATCGAATGGTTCTTTTACTTTTTGTATCTTACACAAAAATTTTCGATCTGCAACCCTGAATCCCGAAATCGACAAATCGGGATCCCGAAATCCTCAATTTTGGGATTCATGGTTGCAGGTCAAAAATTTTGATACAAAACACAAAAAGTGAAAGAAGCAATCGATAGAGGAATAAAAACTAGCATATGCGTCTGAAATTTCAGCTATGAATTTCCGTCAAAAAGTGGGTCAAAAATGTGTTAGAAAGTAAAATCCCGAAATCCTGATGCACAGCTCTAATTTTGGACGAATTGACTTTGGACGAACTAAATTTTGGATGAAATGCCACGAAACCGTCACAGATAGTTGTAGAAATTCATATAGTATTTTGAATGAGTGATCGACGCTGTTTTTGTTTTTTTTAACTTTTCTCGAGCAAGAGTCGATGTGTCTCGCTGTCTCTTTTTAATCGGTAGAACTGAAAAAACCATTTTTAAGATAGTTTTTCGCTGAAGTTGTGTATTGATTAATCAGTTTCACATGAATTTTGTAACCAATCAACCCTTGTTAGTAAGTGAAGAAACTGATAGAGGCGCCTTTCTACTCTATAATGCAATTTGAAAAATTGTGAGTTTGAATTGTTTTTTGGCCGGCGGAGCGCCGGCGAAAAAAACGGCGCTGTAAGCGCCAGGGATTTTAAGGCGCCGGCGATTATTCCAAAAGACGATGTTTTTAGCTGATTTTTACGATTTTTTTAATCTTAGATGACTCAAAAAGCATCCAAATGTCACAGTGTGACACAGTGATGAAAAATTGTGATCACTTTTTGTGTTTGAAATATAGCAAATATAGAGCCGGCCTTATCTTGGCGCCGGCGCTAATCCTGATGCCGGCGGAGCGCTGGCATTTGAACAATCCTACTTACGATGTGCTGAGTACTTGAACATTAAATAAGTCAGCTTTTTTTAAGATTTTCCGAGCTGTGGACTCCTAAAGTTTGATACTCAGAAATACAAGCACACTTCTTAAAATGGTTCATAGTTAGTAAAAATTATATGATGTACATTTATTTGGAAGCTTATCTGACGCAGAATGAGCTGCTCTTTCTCTTGTTCAGAAACTGCAATCTGTTGTGAATTTGATGCGTTAACGTTTGCGCTCTTTTTTTCAATTTATAATTGCCTTTGTTCATGGAGTATACCCCCCCCCCCCCCCAAATGAATTTTTTTTAAAGTGTTTCCAAACACCCTATATCGACCTAAAATTGCCTCAGAAGCTCGAAAAAGACATTATTTTTGTGTTCTAGTCAGTAAAAAATTGGTTTTGGGACCACCCGAAAATACTTATTTTGACCATTTTTAAAGGTGTTTAGGGCCATACTAGGGTGGGAAAGATCCAAAAATAGACCAATTTAGTTTGAAAAGAAAGATGTTGAACATAGTTTTGTTGACTGGGGCCTGCCGCATAAATAAACTCTGGTATGCATACATTTGTTATGCATCCAGAGTCACTTTCGAGTGATTTGCGTCTAAGGTATGTGGGTGTGCGCATCTCAACCCCAAGCAACCAAGCCCCGTGCGCGCAGGGGCTTGGTTGCTTGGGGTTGAGATGCGCGCACTCACTTACCTAAGACATAATTCCGAGCAAGTCTCTTGAACAAAAATGCATTTAGAGGCTCTTTTTGCCAGCTCCAGTGACCAAAACATGCCAAAACAGGCAAATAGTCAAAATTTCAAAATGTCAAAAACTCAATTTTTTATTGACTAGAACACAAAAATAATGTCTTTTTCGAGCTTCTGAGGTGATTTTAGGTCGATATAGGGTGTTTGGAAACACTTTAAAAAAATTTTATTTGAGGGGGGGGGGTGGGTGGATGGTGTATACTCCGGTAGGGTCCACATAAGTTATTTCAGTCCTACTTGGATATATTCATACCAGCCCCGAAGGGTCGCAGGGGGCTTGGTAGGCATAATTCCGAGCATGACTCTTGATCGAAAATGCATTTAGAGACTCTTTTTGCCAAGTCCCATGTTGAGAAACACTGTAAAAAAGGTAAAAAGTCGAAATTTCAAAATGCCCGAAACTCAATTTTTGGAGTACCGTAAAAAGGCCTACGCAAAAACGCCTACGCTAAAAGGCCTATAGTAAAAAGGCCTACAACTGTTTCTAAACCTAATTTGATCTACAAATGTCCTGAAACGCATTAAAGTTGGATGTCTGTGTGACAAAAAGGCCTGAAAAGGCCTTAGCCACGTTTCGATTTTAAAAATTTATAACCTTCTGTATATATTCTATTTAAGTTCACGCTTCTATTGAAATTTCCATATTCTTTCAGCGTTGGCATTCATTTGGGCAAAACTCATTTGGGCACCTCATTTGGGCGCCGATTTCAAATGTCTAATTTCCTAATTCGAAACTGCGGTTTTTTTTATTAGTGTATTCGTCCCCGGATACGTCAACTCGGGCGGCGGTCAGTTGTCCCTTCCAAATTGACCCTCGGTCAATCGCTCCTGTGGTAAATGAGAGGATTTTCTTTAATTCAAAAGAAATTTTATTCCGATCTGGTTGAAACGTCACAGTGTTTCAATGGAGGTGGTAAATTCCTCACGGTGAATTCACCGTCCAGTATTTTCCCCTGTGGTAAATTCCTCACGGTGAATTCACCGTCCAGTAATTTCCCCTGTGGTAAATTAGCCTTTCCAAAATTGTGAGGTTACATGTTTAAATCTAAGTGACAGCAGACATTATTTTTTCTCAAATAACAGTAATACATTAGTATTAAAAACTATGTTAGACGTGCTGTGACATGGCTGGAATCAATCCCGCGACCAGCTTTCACCGATTTCTGCTACTCGGGCAGTGGTCAGTTAAATCCGCGGCTAATTAGCTCCGTATTTTTTAAACCAATAATATTGCTATATTTTTGTCTAACTATCCTTGTTTTTCAAATGATTTTCTATGAACCAACCTCAGAAAATGGAATTCTATTCGTTTCAGGACTGAAAAAATGTAGATAATTTTATAGGCGTTTTTACTGTAGGCCTTTTAGCGTAGGCCCTTTTGCGTAGCCGATTTGTGTAGGCCTTTTACTGGTCACCCAATTTTTTATCGTCAGTGTTAGTTAAAGTCAGTATTTAAAAAGATGTAAGGTCCTAGTGGGGGTCGAACCCACAATCTTTTGGTTCGAAGCCAAACGCGATTCCATTTCGCCATAGACCACATGAAGGAAGGATCAAAACAAGCATTATATAGTTTATTCGCTACTAGGGTCAAAATTTCTTATCACTGAATATTATTATGGATCGAATAGGTTGCGGCTCTGCAATAATTATTCTACTAGCATAAATTTATGTTCTTGGCAGATAAAATTAAATTTTTTATCTTTGTAGTGCACATAAAAAAGAGAATGTACAGGAGCATGGGATAGCAACTGACACCTTCATGTTGAAAGTTTATCGTAAATGTAACAGAAAATGCAAATATATAATAAAGCTTAATTGTGTTTAGATAATAATCAACAATGTATTTCTTCAGATTTTTCATCGCAGTTCTTATTCAATTTCAAATTTTGAATTAGCGCCAATTGAGAGCGATTTAAAATTAAATTTAACACTCGGACGGTCGTGCAGCAATTATGTTAGGTGGACTTTAAATTTCATGCTGAACACGATAGTGAAAAGTTTTTTGAAAAAAAGTTGGCATTTGAGGGCCAGCTAGTTTCCTTTTGCCAAGTTCCGTTTTGCCAAATTTCGTTTTGCCATTGTTCGGTTTTGCCAAGTTTCGCTTTTGCCAAATGTATCCTAGCCGAAAACTGACAAAATGAATATTGTCAAAATGAATATTGCCAAAGCGAAATTTGCCGAATTAAAATTTGCCAATAGTGGGTTTTGGGGTTTTGTCTAAAAAAACATGTTTAAGTTAAAAAGTGGGCCCTAAGAAAATATTGATAAAAAAACTGCTTTGAATTGGCGCCAATTGAGAGCCATTTAAAATTTTTTTTATAGGCGGACACGGTAATTTGTTCCAGGCGCCGGTTGTTTCCCGACGGCCGTTTGTTCCCGGCTTATATAAAAGAGACACTTGTTCCCGGCCTGTGTGAAATGACCGTTTTTTACCGGCGACCGTTTATTCCTGATGACCGATTGTTCCTGGTTCGTATAAAAGGGACATTTGTTCCCGGTGCGCATGGAAAGACTGGGTTGCTAAGTCTTCCCTATCTTATATAAGGTAGCGAATTTTGACGCTAGTAGCGAATACCCTCAATTTTTTATCTTTTTGTGATTTTTAGGCTTAGGCAAGAGCTGGCCAGTGTATGTTAGGACAGTCGCAAACAAATTTTCGACTCATCTATGAGTAATTCTAAGTTAAGTTACGATACATAACATAGATCGGGTGTTTTGACACAAATCACTCGAAAGTGACTCTGGATGCATGAAAAAGCATGCATACCAGAGTCTATTTATGCGATAGACCCAATTATTTAAAACTATGTTCAACGGTGCAGGATCAAAATACCCAAAGACAAAATACCCAATTACAAAATACCCAAGGACAAAATACCCAAAGTACAAAACACCCAACACACACGTCTGAGCCCGTCTTAACGTGCGCTGGCATACCCTTTCCTAAGCCTAGGTTAAAAAAGTTGAAAGAACATACAAAAAACAGTCAAAAATGGAATTAAAAAATTCAGAACTGTTGCAAGTCACAATTTATAGCGAGTCGAAATTTCACCTCCATAAACAGGTAACCACCTCCAGAATCCGAAATTGTGAATTTAGCCGAAAAAAATGAAAAATGAGCTTTCAAATTCTTGTGTTGAAAAGTATACAGTCGACGCTCGATTTAACATACACCCGATTTAACATACGACTCGATTTAACATACGATCAGGCGCAGTCCCGACAAATAAAATGCAACTCGATTTAACATACGGTCAACGAAAATACTAAAAAATTGATGAAAATTAATTAGTTTTTAGTGCAAATTTTCTATTCACTTTTGTCACTATGAATATTTAATTCATTCTTTAATTTTTTAATGATTATTTATTTTTTTAGGCTAACATTGGTAACTTCACGCAAGAAACGCCCTGCAACTCTTGTTGACTGAAAAAAGCATCGAACCTCCAGAAAAAATCAAAAGCATTGCAAAAGTTGGCAAGTACTTTGCTCTTGGGAAGCCATCAAGCAAAAAACATTGATTCAACTCTTTAGGAAGTCATGTTTTGTGACTTACGAGCAGGTAGGACTTGTATAAGTTGGATTAGGGCTACATGATGGTGTTATCACTTCTGTAAAAAGACAAAAAAATTTTTAATAAATTAGGCAAGATGAAAAATTGTCACAAAAAAAAAAAAATTTGCCACAAAAACAGGTATTTTCGCTAAAAAATAATGATAACCCTAAATTTTATAGATAGAATTGACCGATAAATTTCATCTGGCATATAAATTTATCTGTCAGACAAGATTTTATTTGGCTGATAAATTCATTAGTTCAGATTAATTTATCTGTTTTCCGCACCGCGGACAGTGTTACATTAAAGGGGAAGAAAGTGTCAATCATTGAACAAAATCAAGGCGAATCTGAGGGTACGATAACCCTGCTTTTGCAAAACAATTTAATTAAAAAAAACTATTTTCAGCAAAAGATTGAAGTCATAAAAGTACGTACTGAGGAAAATTCAGGGAAACAGAAGCAATTTCGCCGGTTCACAACTTTGCTGCGGGTAAAATTTGACTATACAGTCAAACCTCTTTAACCGGCACCCCCAAAAGTTCGTTCCTGCCTAGGGTCCGACGATTTTTTTACTTCGATTTTTGGGCTTTTCGCCAGTTCTGTTTTGATGGTCTGGTCACAAATATCGCAAGGATGCCGATTTTGCCGATCGTTTTTCAAAATACAAAAACTTTTTACTTTAAAAAACCAAAACCTCTTTAAACCGGCACCCTATTCGAAATAGGAGCCCTGTTAACTTACACCAAATTAATACATTACGCGTATATTCAGAAAGGCTGAAATTGAAACCACACACCAAAATACTGATTATTATTATTTTCCCCAGTAAGTTCAAATTTTGACTATTAAAGGGGCATGTTCGTGCGCGATGAAACACAATTTTCAAAAAAGAAAAGGCGCGAACCAGGCGTGCCAGAGATTTGAAAAAGATTTAAATTTTTTATATGAATTTTAAATTTCGTCAAACCAGCAATTGTGTGTGCAGCGAAAGGCACTAGTACTCAACTTAACCCCTATCATTCAGCCGGGTCAGGTCCCGAGTTTGAAACTGAGCTGGACTTCTTCGAAGTGTCTCGTGCTCTGAGTTTTGAATTCGCTGAGCCTTTGGTTCGGTTGTTGGTTTATGAAACGTAACTGCTTCCTGTTGGTTATCCCTCGATTTCGGTTCAGGTAACCGAAATCGAAAATCTTGTTTACCTGACAGATCTACAAAAGAGCGAGAAAATTCGAGAAGAGTTGGTATGAAAAATTGGATTATTACTTGTTCCGCCCTGTTCGCTATACAGAGTGTGCAGCCACGCACAGATAGAACGCCGAACCAAAGGCAAATCTAAAACTCGACAGAAAACCGAAATCGAGGGATAACCAACCGGAAGCAGTTACCCGAACAAAGAACCGAACCAAAAGCTCAGCGAATCCAAAACTCAGAGCACGAGACACTCCAAAGAGGTCCAGCTCAATTTCAACTCGGGACCTGACCCGGCTGAATGATAGGGTTAAGTTGAGTACTCATGCCTTTCGCGGCACACACAATTGCTGAGTTTGACGAAATTTAAATTCATATAAAAAATTTAAATCTTTTTCAAATCTCTGGCACGCCTGGTTCGCGCCTTTTCTATTTTAAAAATTGTGTTTCATCACGCACGAAAATGCCCCTTTAAAACCGTCTTTCTGCAAAAATTTAACTTAAATTGCACGAAACTGTATATATACCTTCACTTTATGAAATACTAAATTTACTTGGTAGAATCCAGATTTTTTGAGAAGGTAATAGTTTGTTCGGAATTTGAACTTACTGAACAAAATAGCAGTTACCACATCTGGTGAATAAAAAAACTTATTGGTGGAAATAAGTATTTTCGTCTGTTAGTAGATGGGGAAAAAGGATTATTTTTGCTACTAGGCTCACAAGGGAACATCGTATAGTGTCGTCGCGACATTGAAAAAACCCTTTGATAAGGAATTTAAAAGTAGAAGAGTGACATAATGGTTGAAATATGCTAACGGAGCGATTCTATAGTCGAACTCGTGACCACGAAAAAAGCACCTAACGCTCAACCACTCGGCCATCCGAGCGCATATCTGAATGCTATACTTTCAGATACATACAGTTTGAACTACACTTTACAACTTCAAACGCATGTTTACTTTAGAAAATCACTCCGTTACCAGATTTTTACTATTATGTCACTATTCTACTTTTAAGCTTCCTATTGAATGGTATATAGGGTTTTTCAATATCGCAAAGACACAATTTAGATAAAAGTAGTTTGCATAATCAAATCGACCATGCTGAATACGAATTCGTTAAGAAAACCTGTCAAAAGGTCTCAAAACCTGAAGTTTTGCGGAAATTATCACATCAACTTTTTTACAACTTTTATACTAAAAAGCTTATTTCCGCATCAGGAGCTCATTTTTTTAGATAATGCTTCACACTAATCTCGTTAGGCTGCCTTTTCCCTTTAAATTCCGCCTATCATCATAAGGAATAGGCGGGGAAGCTCATCCCTATTACGATCATCAGGAAAGCAAAACGGCATCTGTTGCCCGTAAACACGCATGTTTCACTATTATAAACAGTGTTTGAATTCCCTCTGAAATGGATAGTGCCGATAGTGTCAATGGAATAGTGCCGTTTTCTTTAACAGTTTCTATTCATACACCGATTGTAGTATTTTAATTTTTGCACTAAATTTTTCGCTCCAGATCTCAGCTTTCTAATAAGCAGTGATTTTATCATTTTACTGTTTTACATTTTACCGGCGCCGAACCGGCGCCAGGAGCCGATTTTTCCGGCCGTGAAACTATGCTGCTAAGTCATTTCTGGATTTTTTTGGTTTTTTTTCGGCCGTAAAACTATGCTGCTGAGTCATTTCTGGGAAATAGAAACAAATACGCTAGAAAAGAATTACAACTAATTCTTTGAAATCGGAATGAAATGACTCAGCATGGGGAATGACTCAGCAGAAATTGATAGCTTGTAAGAAAACTGAGATTCAGCTTTATAAACTAATGCAAGACTGTAATATAAAAACTATAATAAAAGATTTTTGTGAAACTAAGACTTTTGATATTGCACTTCAGTTTTACCATTTCTTCATTGTTTATGATTCTACTACAGAATCCGGTGCCAAAAAACAGCTTGGTCTCCCTGTTGTTTTTCAGAAATTCAGAAAAAAATTTCAATTATTTTTATTATTCACAGAAATACAAATAGCAAATAACAGAAAAAGCTCGTATCAAATTTCATAGTTATCGATTCAGTGTATCATAGATATACGCTTAAAGGGGCATGTTCGTGCGCGATGAAACACAATTTTCAAAAAAGAAAAGGCGCGAACCAGGCGTGCCAGAGATTTGAGAAAGATTTAAATTTTGTATATGAATTTTAAATTTCGTCAAACCCAGCAATTGTGTGTGCAGCGAAAGGCATGAGTACTCAACTTAACCCCTGTCATTCAGCCGGGTTGGGTCCCGAGGTTGAAACTGAGCTGGACCTCTTCGGAGTGTCTCGTGCTCTGAGTTTTGGATTCGCTGAGCCTTTGGTTCGGTTGTTGGTTTATGTAACGTAAGGGCTTCCAGTTGGTTATCCCTCGATTTCGGTTCAGGTAACCGAAATCGAAAATCTTGTTTACCTGACATATCTACAAAAGAGCGAGAAAATTAGAGAAGAGTTGGTATGAAAAATTGGATTATTACTTGTTCTGCCCTGTTCGCTATACAAAGTGTGCAGCCACGCACAGATAAAACGACGAACCAAAGGCAAATCTAAAACTCGACAGAAAACCGAAATCGAGGGATAACCAACAGGATGCAATTAGTTTACATAAACCAACAACCGAACCAAAATCTCAGCGAATCCGAAACTCAGAGCACGAGACACTCCAAAGAGGTCCAGCTCAATTTCAACTCGGGACCCAACCCGGCTGAGTGATGGTGGTTAAGTTGAGTACTCATGCCTTTCGCTGCACACACAATTGCTGGGTTTGACGAAGTTTAAAATTCATATACGAAATTTAAATCTTTTTCAAATCTCTGGCACGCCTGGTTCGCGCCTTTTCTATTTTAAAAATTGTGTTTCATCACGCACGAACATGCCCCTTTAAAGAAAGACTCGATGATAATCCACCCATCGGCCTTTTTGTTGGCGGGACTTTGTCGGAACACTGCTACAGCAACGTATGATTATTTTAACAGTTGATGAGATTGAGACCGATCATCACTGAAAGCACTTCACTGCTTGTCATAGCAAAAAGATCACGCATTGTAATTGTTTTGAAGTCCAGCACCTGTTTCAGAGAAGGCAAATCGATCAACAACAACTAAGCTATCATTTGAGGCTAAAAATAATTTCCAAATTTTGAGAAAGACAAATATAAAAGAATAACTACAGAAGACAAAAAATTGTGTAGGACTATAACAAAATTTTTTTCGGGAACAAAAAAAAACATTTTTGTGAAATATCTGAAAAACTACAGAAAGACCAAGCTGTTTTTCGTAAATAATAAACAGGGGGACCAAGCACTTTTTTTTCGGCATCAGATTCTGCAGTAGAGCCATTTTTAAAAAAATTACAACCCAATAATGTCTAAATTGACAAACCAATTATGATTTTTCACTATTTTTGTTTAGAACACTTTCAAGAAAAAGATATCGTGAATCGAATATGATACCTAACAAGGGAACATATGGTGGTGTCCATGCTATAGAGAAATTTGGCGCTACTGTTATATACCTCCCCCCCCCCCCAAAAAGCTTTTTCGATATACCCTCCCTCAATAATTTTAGGCTTAAGCATCAGGCTCAGCCCTTAGGCTCAGGCTTAGGCTTCGGGCTGTAGGCATTAGGCTCAGGGACAACACGTAATGATTTTACCATTTAAAAAAGTATGTTTTTTAGGGTACCTGAAAAAAGCAATTGCACAAAATTCGACCATCTCGTATAGTTTCTGATCAAAAAGCTTTTTGAAAAAAACAAACTCATAATTTCAAAGGCCCAATTTTCATAATTTTCGTAGTCGCTTGAATAACTCTTAACACCAGAAGATTCAGTCCAGTTCTTTGATGGATTGGCCACACCGAAGAAACAGCGAGTTTAAACAGTGGATTCAGTTTCATCCCAATGACAAAAAAGCTATCAGATCTATAATTTCCCCTAATTACAGCTTTATCGATTTTCATCATTTAACAAATGGACAAAAACTCAGTAGAAATGGTATTTTCTTCTTATTTTTTCGAAGTTTTTACTTTGATATATTATGTCTATGGTTTTAGGGCATTGGTGATGCACAAAATCAAATGAACGGAAAGGGTGATCTTAAAAAAGTGTGCAATGCTTCCATAGACAGCGTTCTAGCCAATGAAATGATGGTAAGTTCTTTAAGCTATGTTTGACAGTCTTCACGAGGTTGTTTGCTTGCTTACAGGTGGCAATTTTCAAGTTCTTGCCTGCGGCTGATCGGATGCGTTTGGAGTTTGTGAGCAAGAAGTGGAATCGCTTGGCTAGCAAATGGGCGTGGAATAACTATTCCATCGTTTCCCTCAATCAGTTTCCTGAATGTTACAAGTGGAAATGTGTTTTCTCAAGGGTACAGTTCAAATAAGCCAAAGTTAAATTTACCGATGGTTATATTTTAGTTAAATTCGCTGTTTCTTCGGTGTGGCAAATACGTCAAAGAACTGGACTTTTCACTCTATATGCAAAGTCAGATCACTACGAACTTTATCCGTAACTGGCTTCCATTGCTTCCAAATCTGAGACATCTGAATTTTGATGAAATCTCTTTGTCGAACGCTGCCTTGACGCTTGTTGCTGATACATTTCCTTGTCTAATTTCTTTCAGATTTACGTGCTGGGTGACTAACTTCCTAAGATTCTTCGAATGAATTTTCGCATTTAGACGTCTCTTCTTTTTAACGGGATCACAACAATTTTGGATAAGTGTGGAAGGCTGGAAATTCTAGAAATATATGATGGTAGAACTATTGTAGACGAACTCTATCAGTTTGTAGTTCTTCCGCCATCACTAAAATGTGTCTATTTCGGAGATTTTTGTCACTATGGTACATTCTTCCGACAGTTGGCAAGTCAAGATATACAGCTGCAATCTTCTGAGCTTGGCGCACCGTTAGATTCTGACATTTTTTCCTTCTGTGCAGTAAACTTAGACAGGTGATGTTATATGTTGTCTCTTAGAGGTGGTGTCGTGAGGTTGCTCGATTGCAGCATGGAATCCAATCGTTCAAATTATTGCACTATTAACTATTAGATATTTCAGATTGAACTACTTGACTCTTCAACTGGGCAGTAGTGTGCTGAATCATTTTGTTCAAGTGGTCAGAAATAGTTCTCATCTTGAAGCTTTGGAATTGTATATTGGTGAAGACTCGGAAGACATGTGGACAGATGAGGTAAGCTCGTCCAAGAGTATTTCCATTAAAAGTTAGGCTTTTTCAGTTATTTGATGTGATCGTTAGCAAGTGCTTAAGTTTGAAGCATTTGGGGCTTACTCTTTCTCCTGTTTTAACAGTGAGCGGTGAAAAGTTGGCTCTTGTGGCTGGTCTTCCCAGCTTGTGCTCTGTCTATATTCACTCAGATAGCTATGCAAGTCTTTCTTTTCCGATATTCGCGCTTTTTGAGGAACTCTCCATAAGTGGCCGGTTGCAGGTTATTTTTATGATTGTGTATATTTTTATGGTCTTTGTGCAGTATTTTGACACTAGCGAAGTGCTATTCCCGGAGCAAATATGTCAAGCACTAATTGGATGCAAGGTTTGCTATGAGAAAATCAGGTCTTCAACCTTCGACACCTTTTCAGGATCTTACAGGACTTTTCTGTGCTCAAACCGAAGTACGAAGCAAGGGATGCATCAATTTTTTGTTGGTTACCCTAGAAAAGATTCATCAGGGAGAACAGCTACCAGCTACTACTAATGATGAGCGTATTTTGCACACCAATTATGGCAGTGATATCAAAAGGCAGTGATATCACTATTGATCTTCCGCACCATCCATGGGTCAAGTTTTAAAGGACTACGAGCAGTCTCCATCAAGCAGAGTTCAGGAGCATATTCGTCTTGGAGGAGTGTCGAGCAAACCGTAAGGTTTAAGTACTCTAGTATATGTGCTGAGTTACGAACAGAAGCTTTTCAGAAACTCTCGGCCGAGGGAACTGCTGTTTTGAAGTCATTTATTTTTCTACGTTGTAGACTCATTTGTTTTGAGATCTAGTTGGGCGAATAAAGTATTTTAGTGACTGCAGTGTTTGTTTATATTGTTTGTCAATATAGAAGTGGTTAAAGTTTTGCGCTTATAGCTTTTTTAAGGGAGGGTGAAAGCTGTTAAGAAGATAGTCTCGACGCGAAAGGATTAAACCAAGTTTTTTGTTTTTAAAATGTGGTTTCACACCCATAGTTTGTCCACAGCTTGGTGTTGCAATGTCAGGCAAACTTGTGCAAAATTAAAAGTTGAATGAGCATCATCTATATCAGAATTTCGAGATTCCTACAAAAAGTGCCTAAAAATCGAAGTTTAATTATAAACGAATCAGCCTCTTTTTAATGGATTATTTTCATTTTACATTGCCGTCTTTAATGCAATTTTCGTGCAGGAGAAGAATGCGCAAAACCAAATTGTGAAAATTTAATTTGTGCAAATTCAAATTGTGCAAAATCAAATCGTGCAAATTCAATTTGTGCAAATTCAATTTGTGCAAATTCAATTTGTGCAAAAATCAGTTTGTGCAAAATTCACTTGGTACAAATTCAGTCCATTTGCCATCTCACTGCTCTAACCGATGAAAGCTTATTGCATAGTCATCGCAGAAGCTTAAGATTTTGACCTTTCGAGTACAAAATCCTTGACTGTTCAATGAAAGAATCCTCGTAAATGATGCCACAAACTGAATTTGCACAAACTGATTTTTGCACAAATTGAATTTGCATACCGTATTTGCTGTAATAATCGGCCATGGCCGTTTATTTTTCAACCCCTAAAAAATCGAAAAAAAATATTTCGATTTTGAGATTTTTGGGTGCTCAACCACAATCTGAAAAGTGGAACCAGGAGGGCTCATGGTAACTAAGAAAATGCATAAAACAGATTTCAAAAATATTGACTCTGGACTGAGATATAGGTCTCTGGGGGTGGCCGTTTATTAGAGAGTGGCCGTTTAATAGAGAGTGGCTGATTATTAGAGCAAATACGGTAATTTAATTTTGCACAATTTGAATTTGCACAAATTAAATTTGCATAATTTGATTTTGCATATTCTTCTCCTGCCCCAATTTTTCAAGGAAATTCGAAATTCTGATATTGATGATGCTAATCCAACTTTTTATTTTGCACAAGTTTTTCTGACATTGCAACATCGAGTTACCGACAAAATATGCCTCTGAAACCACATTTGAAAACAAAATACTTGGTTTAATCTTTTCGTGTCGAGACTATCTCATTAACAGCTTTCACCCTCCCTTTAACAGATTTATTGATAATATAGGGTTGGCGCATTTGGTAAAAAGTTTTAACTATGGTTATCTTGCTCATTGGTGCGGGCAGGCTTTTTTACTCAGCTTTGTATTCATCTTAGAATTAAAAAAAAAGACATCTTTGCTAATTGTTTTTTTCGCTAGGGTAGTAGCAATGAAATACACTTTTCCAGGGATGATGGGCCTGTGCTATGTTAAAAATTCTACTAATTGTAGTTTCGGTTTCATATGTGTAGTATAGGATTTAGTTACAAATTTCCAAAAAAAATGATCACAAATACAAAAATTTAACCGCAAATTTTCAGTAAGATGACGGGTCATATGATGTGAGCTCACTAATTTCAGTTGTTACAACTGATTGTTAACAAAAAAATTTGCTAAATTTTGGTCTAAATTAGAGAGGGGTTGCTGGGAAAGGGTTGTCGTCACCGAGGTTACTGTTTCGAGTCCCACTAAGTGTAAACTTAATTTTTTTTACTTTCATTTTTAGGCCATCCAAGTGGGCACCCACCTGACCGGGAGGTACCTACCCAGAAATTGGAGTTAGGGTGAGTCAATTCTTGGTCCCTGGTTTGGTCCGAGGATGAATTCATCAAGGTATAAAAGAGGATTTACAAGACCCGAACATCGGGTAGACCTTCCTCGATCCTTTGACACGTGTATTCCCGTATTGGTCAAAGTGGATATACAAGTGGACCACCCAAAAATTCAAGAGTCGCCTAGACGTTTTAAAAATATATTATTCTGCTTGTTTTAACCGTTTACGTATTTGTAGCTTGATTACTGAGATCGCGGCACAGAAAATGGCTTAAATCGTATTTTCATGTAAAAACTATTTCATAGAAAATTTTTCATTTTCCGTGGAAAATGGGAAGTGGAAAAATATTTTAGTGAGACAGAAAATTGGAAACTTTCCACTCTCCATTTTCCACTTTCCATTTTCAAATTTTCCATGGAAAATTTTTCAATCTTCAATTAGTGGGATAGGCCCAGGTGTCAAAGAAATTCCTATTGGCTGCTCTATTAAACTAGAAAGATTTTTCAAATTAACGCATAATCAAAATTTTGTTCGTTGTTTGATGATCAACATATAAAATACATAGTGGATAGACAAAAAATTACACTGGAATAGCTTTGGGGGGGGGGGGAAGGGGTAGGTTGTACAATGGAATAGCGGCGAAAAATCTCACAAAACGTAAAAATTGACCGAAACATTCATGCCGTATTTACCTCAGTACCTTTTTAGGATTCTCGTGTTATGGCTTTTCGTCATGGTCTCTCGCTTTTGAGATAGTTATTATGCAATGTACCACTCAAAGTGTAGCTTGCTGTATTAGCTACCGTCTCAGTGGTAAGTTACTAGTGGCTATCACGAAAAAGCAGCCAAAGCACAGTGAGAGGACATGATTTTGAATAGAAAAAGGATATGTGGGGGAAATACAGTACGTATGTTTCAGTTAATTTTCATGTTTCCCATAAGATTTTTTAGAAAATATTTTGATTATGATAAGATTTTCTGCGTGAAAAGTTAACCAAGTAATGTTAACAGATGAGCCAATCAATCAAAAAATATGGTTATGAAAAGAAAACAAAAAAGTAAAAAATCCCACGCAACATTACCCCACCTTGTTTTTATGCATATAAAATTACTTAGGAGTCGTTCAAACACTATTTTAAATTAAGAGAAAAAATCCGATCGCCTCGCCCCAACCTAACAAGTGCCGAAATTCAAATCGTCCAATTTTGAATTTCAAGTTAAAATTTCGAGGGAAAAACATTTTTACGCTCACAGAATAACTTCAACCGCTCAGAAACCCATGTTAAAGTGGCGAAACTCATTTAAAATGGTTTTTGGGGTTTACTGAAAGGTGGGGGGGGGGGGGGGGGGACAACTTTTTGCCAGAAAACGAATGAGCGAATCAGAATCGCATAGTCGCTCAGAATGAAGACAGCAGTTTTTTATCTTTTTTGGAAGAATTCCGAAAGATATGGTAATGGTTTATCAAATTTGTTTTTGTTTTCCGATGTTTTTTTCGACTACTTATCTGTTCTAGATCCTGTAGCAAGTATGGTAATCGATGTGCAGGTATAATATTGAAATTTATTTGTCCTCGTTATTTTGAAATTTTCAGAGTGAATCAGAATCTACGTCTAACAGAATGCTGGAGCACTTGTCACCTATTTGGCTTCATTTTCAAAAAAAGATTCAATACATGATGGGAGTGCGCTCAATGGAATTGATTTGGCGCAACAGCTCTGGAATGCTTCAACAAAAAAGTTGGAAACTGGTCAAGTACAAGTTGGCTGCATGCTACTGATGGGAATCTCAATAAAAAGCTTGTAGTGTGCTCGGCATTTGTGGGCTCATTTATGCACGGCCACTTACGAAGCATCTGTTTCCAAATACCTGGTTTGAATTAGTATGAGGTCAGGATTTCTTCATTTTGCTTTTTTGGACTCTTCATTTACAGATAAGAATTTGGTCGTTACGGAAGCTGCACACTTGAAACCAGAAGAAACGCTAGAGGTGACGCCAGCAAAGCGGAAATCTGCATCAGTTGTCTTCAGCCGAGATCAGTGGAGAACGAGATAAACGCCTACAGCTCGTTGCCTCTAAAGGAAGAAGATCCGCTTGATTTTTGGAATAACCACTACAAGGTTAGCGAATATATGTCGATGACAAAAATTCTACTTTATTCATTCAGATTTTCCCGTTTCTGGCCTTACTTGCTCGTCTTTTGCTTGCCGTCCAAGCAACCAGTTCTTCTAGCGAACGCGCCTTCAAAGAGCTTAGATGTTTGTTGGTGGACTTCACAAGGAATCGAATGGGTCCGGAAAGAATCGCGGCTTTAGTTCATTTGAGAAGCTTCTTTATGAAAGAATTTGTGTAAACTCTTTTTCGTGCTGTGAAGTCGTTTTGTTTGCAATAAAGTTGGAGGCTCATGAAAACAATATTGGTTTTCTTATGTAAAAGTTAGGGCAATATTAAGGGGGAGAAGCTTTATATACACATTTCATAGGATCGCAGGTTCAAATCTTCTGAGTGAACACTTTTTTTTTCAAGTTTACTGACTTCTAGAGTCAAAAGCTATCAAGCAATCGTAAGAAATTATTTCTAGCACTGCTTTACTGTCATTAATACCCTAATTTTTATATTCAATGCAAATGACAGCCCTGTGTAGGGTATCATGGAATTGGGCATCGTAGAAGTTTTTCACATTCTAGCTCTAACTAGCTCTAACCTTTTCTCTGCGTGATAGCTCAAACGAAAGCCTAGAGTCTTGGCTACATTTTAGTGTAGCTTCCCCCATACTTCACCGAAACAGTGATGTTTCGGCGGAACAAAATTTGTTCCGGCGGAACAATCATGTTTCGGCGATGTTCGGCGAAACAAAATTCTGTTCGACAGAACATGTCTACCGGAACAGTTTTTTGTTCCGGCAGAACATACCAATCGGAACATCGATTAAATGTTCGTATTATGGTCAGAATATGCTAAATTTTTATCCCTTTGAGTATCGAGGTACCCCAACATCAATGATAGCATCAATTAAATGTCCATTTTAAGCGTTTTCATGGATGAAGAGCAAGCAGCACTGTTTTGGTGGTGGATACAAAAACAAGCAGAGAATCAAGCTCGCAGCTATATCCGCCGGCTCATATGATGGACGCAATCCGAAAAAGTCTTCGATCTTTTGGCGCTATTATGACTCCAATGACTTCAAAGATTGAAGAGGTTCATCAGTTAACCAGAGATGAATCGACATTCTTCATACTAAGTTTGTTATATATGTTGATTTAAGGTATTAGTTGAGAAGATTAATTTTAGCTTGAAGTGCGATTTGGATACCACGCTCCCACGCATTCCGGCCTATAAGTGGTAAAGAACGCCTAGCAGTTTTTCTCCGGTAAGCTATAAAATAGGTCATTCATTTAAAAACGATACTTAAGTTTCTTGTCCTTCGGTCCTACTTATCCAGGAGTGGCACATCTTTTTGGCATAGGAGATTCGACCGTCCAGGATCTTTGCCTCGAAGTCTCGACTGCTGTTATCGATCTAATGCAAGCCGAATATCTTCCCATTCCAACTCGTGCAACATGGATAGCCAACTCAGAGAGGTTCTTGGAGCGTCGACAGTTCCCTCATGCGATGGGTGCTATAGATGGAAACACATAGGACTGGTGAAACCGATCGGTCAGGCGTTGAGTTTTACAATTATAAGGTAATTGCTTATTTATATTTGGATAGAAGCTTAGTGTTTTCCTCGTCAGAAGTTCCATCGTGATGCTGGTGTGTGATTATTAGGGCGAATAAATTTTTTGATAAATGTGATATGGTTGTCGAATTGAGCTATTAGACTTCATGTCTTTTTTGGAGTCAATCGATGTGAAAAATATGAATCTCATTATGGCTTTTCAGAGACTTTTTACAATGGTAGAAAAGAAAAAGGCAACACCAAACAAAGTGGCGACAGATCGAATCGCCAGAATTTAAATTCCAGTGATTTATCAAATGACCAAAAAGCTTTCTTGTGTGAGCTCGTCGGGGAAAAAGGCGTGCTTTGGGACTCGTCGCATCCGGAATACAAGTTGAATGGTCCGAAATGTCCGCCTGGATTGCAATTAACAAAACCTTTATGGAGACTTACGAAGATGTCGAGTTTGGAGGTAATAAATGGTCTAACGATGTAGTGTGGGTCAATGAAAGCTAACTTTCAGTAACTGCGCTGAGAGATGGCTGGACCAGCATCACAGATTGTCATCGGACCACGTCTAACAGAGTCAAAGGTAGCAGGAGATGGAGCAAGTGACACAGAACTAGCTGGCATCTTTGGAAGGCAACGTCATTTTTGAAACCGTAAAGTCGTGCACGATCTGACGTAGTTATATACTTTCCGTAAGACACGATTTGAGGCCTTATTTATTAAAGTACAAGAGAAGCAACGTTGAGACCAGCCAGCGGCTGAGACACCGCTGAAAATCGTGGGATTGTCGAAGCGCAATCTTCTTCGCATTCTTCTGATGTCAGTTTTGCGAAAACAGCCAAGTCAGACGAGCAATTCGACCAGCTATTGTCTGCAATGGGCAAGAAAAAAATGAACCCTTTGGCGCTTGAAGTGGAAGATCTTATGGAAACAGTGCTTCAGTATGCCGGAATTGAGAGTCTCAACCAATTCAAAGTAAGGTCAAAAACGTCAAATTGTTTAAATTCACTATTATTATTTTACAGAGCAGCTACGAACTTTTATTGCTGACTGGGAGGATTATATCGCCTATGATGCAGAAACGTACTTCCGAACAGCCGGGAGAGAGAAATGCCGAAGATCAATTTAGATGCATTGTTGTGTTGATAGTGGGTTGAATAAAGCTATTATTTTCCTTAATTCGTCTGTTTCTGCCTCCACTGAATTTTTAGTGGAATAAATAGGGCGACGGTGAATTCATCCTCAGCCAATTCATCCTCGGTGAATTCATCCTCGGTGAATTCATCTCTAGCGAATTCATCCTCCGGTGAATTCATCCTCGGTGAATTCATCCAGAGGATGAATTCACCTAGAGCCGAATAAATAAGCGCACAAAATTTAAAATTATCCCTACGTGACCTTTCAAGGCACATCGTACTCACATCGTAATTTACTTTTCTCACCCGGACTTACATTTGCCATGGACATCGCTGCTTTGACAGTTGATTAAATAAAGCTTTTTATGTCTTAATTCGACGTTCTAATATTCCATTTTTATTGCATGCACATACCTATGACCGAAAACCACAAAATAAGCCACCTGAAATCAATGTTCCGGAACCCCTGTTCCGGCAGAACACTTTGACCGAAACAAGTTCATGTTTCGCCGAAACACCGACCGAAACATTCTTGTTCCGGCAGAACATAAATGTTTCGGTTGGTGTTTCGGCGAAACACGTGTTCTGTTCCGGTGTTTCGGTGAAGTATGGGGGAAGCTTGTGTGAAACATGTGATTTGTAGAACAAAATCAAAAAAACATTAATCAAACTAGTCAGGAAAAAACCCTAAATTAATGTTATTATGTTATTATTACTAAAAATGTCTTGCCACAAGTGAAGAAGAATAGGTCATTTTGCTCAGGATCCGTCGAATGAGGAATGGTCAGAAGACTGCCCGAAGTCACAGAATTAGCGGAAACGAGATGCTTTCAATTAAGAATGATGTTGAGCAAGGCGAGGAGAGCGGAATAATGTTTTTTGAAAACTTATTTTTTTTTGTTCGTTGATTTGTTGTGTCCGGTGTAGGACTGTAGTAGCTCACAGAAAAAGTTCTCTATTTTTCTGTTGTCTCTCTGTCTGCTATTTTAATCGAAATGTTATTTGACACTGTCAAGCTAGTGCGAAACAGGGAATCCGATTTTAAGATCGGCGACTGAGCTTAAGATCTTAAAATATTTTTGGTCATACTGGGGTGCTTAAAAATATTTTGCAGCACTTCCCAGATAAGTTTTTTCCGGAATGCAACCGACTCGCCACCGTCATAACTTGCCAACGCTAAATATTCGCCAACGTTGAATCTTGCCAATGACGAAACGAATGTCAAAATTATGAATGAAAAGAAAAAACCGGGCAACTTACAAGTTAGACACTTTTTTGACATCCATTTCTTCAAGCTTCTACTAGTTCTGTTTTTACAATCTGGTCACAAATATTGCGAGGATTCCGATTTTGCCGATAATCTTCGAGATACAAAATTTTATTCTCTGAAAAAGCAAAAACTCGTTAAAAAAACAGAGTTTTTGTTAAATCGAGTCACGTTGTATCGAGTTTTTCTTTTTTTAGAAAAACAAATTTTTAGTTTCCGTGAAACGATCTGCGAAATTCAAATCTTCACGATATTGAGGACCAGACTGTAAAAACAGGACTTGCAAAAAAATTCTAAAATCAGGTTGAAAAAAGTGTAGGATCCTAGGTGGGAACCAACTTCTGACCTTGAAGGGAGGAGACATTTAGGGAGGGGGCTGGTTTTTGAGAAATAGGTTTGCCAACCTTTATTATTATTTTACATATAACTTTTAAATGTTATATTATGATGAGTGTCACTAAATTATGCAAAATTATTGGGTTGATGCATAAGTCCTACAACCCTTTGTGCCTCAACACTTTTGGATGGATTTCGAAAATCAAACTCTTATATGATTCGGTAGAGCGAAAATGGATGGGTTTGAGAGCATGTCAGACGGTTAGAGAAGGCCTATTCTCTTGTATATTTCACCAAAACTTTTATCGATGTTTTGGGACTCAGAACATCATTTTCTCAAATTATCTTTAAAATTTCCTCTTTTTCTTTGTCACTTTGATGGTAAAGATTGTCTTTAATTCTCGGATTCATCCAGCATAGAAGCACTCAAACCATTCATTTTTGCTCGACCGAATCATATAAAAATTCGATTTTCGAAACCCATCCAAAAGTGTTGGGGCACTTGTGAGCATAATTTTGACGCTATACTTATAAATAAAAGGAGATAAAAAATAAGACATGCAGACAGTGGTAGACGAACCTGTGACCTACAAGGTGGCGCAAAAAAAAGCGGGCGATTAAAAAACATTGCGTAGGTGGCTCTTTGTCTCGTCGATTTCTCCATCAAAAAAAGATGACAGAAGTTATGCCACTTAGGAGTAGAGCTGGAAACGGGACGGGATCCCGATCCCGCCCGATCGATATTTGGGCATAATCCCGTCCCGAAATCCCGCCCGATCATTTTCCTAAATCCCGGTCCCGATCCCGAAATTTGTCGAATCCCGACGGAAATTTATCAAACAAAAAACATACATTTGACGCATTTTTTTGCAAATTAATTCTTTGCTCTCTCTCCGATATAATTTTTACTTGATTGTTATAGCTATGAGAATTATCTGGAGTATCGGACTTTTCGAGAAACTGCGACTCCAAATGCGGAATGTGCAAAAAATCAATCAAAATGTCTGATGGCAGCACAAAATTCTTTTCGTTCACGCAAAATCACACGATGAATTTGCTGATAACCTCAGAGATCTGCAAGGATCCCGGAATTTTTTAGCAATGCAAGGAAAGCAAGAATCTCAGAAGAACTCTATTTACCGATTTTGAAAGATTTCGCCGAAAGGTATTATCACTTGTTCAAAGCTGCGTTATCTTTTGTATTATTCTTTTGACTTGTAGCAGAACTCTTTTTGTTGGACGAAAGAGTGGTTTATCACGTAACTTGTGCTAACTTTCCTTTCGTCAGTGTTGACCAGCCGACAGTTAAGCGAAATCTTATTTTTTTGAACAAAGCTTTGCCATTGATGAATTATTATTATTGAATTATGTCGATTATGTGAAGCGTAGCCATATAAAGTGTTTACTAAAGGTGTATTTGTGATCATAGAGCAATGTTTGAGGGTAATTCTTGTAAATAACAAAAGTGGAAAATCCCGAAATTTGAACGGGATCCCGACGGGATCCGGAATTTTTTAGCAATAATCCCGTTCCCGATCCCGAAATTTTTTTTACTGAAAATCCCGTCCCGAAATCCCGCCCGAACGCTAGATTCCAGCTCTACTTAGGAGCTTTGTGGCTGTGCTCTTCATCACAGCCGGCATTATTGTGGAGGTTTTCCGAAGACTTGCATCCAAGAATCTAAAATCGACCGGGCAAGATGTTACGTACGTCAATTTTTTAAAAATGGCTGAATTTTTTTGCGCCACCCTGTAGACAATGGCTAAATCAACTTTTCTCTCTCTTTAATGGCATAATATTTCATTCAAAAGACTAGTGCAGTTGATGTAGTTTGTTACTGTATTTTTACGTAGCACACTCATTCTTATACACTCATTATCAGATAAATCGATAAACATGTCTGAGCTCCGCCTGAAACTACAACAAGCCAGAAATGCTGTTGAGTGGGACTGGGATGCAAAAATTGAAACGTAAATAATTTTGCATATTAAATTTTGAAAAAATTTTGACGAAAAATCCAAAGTACAGAACAAGTTTTGAGAATTTTCATTTGTTCATACTTCGGCTTTGTTATACTACTTACTTGTTTTAGCAAGATATTTGTTCCAAAGACCTTGTTAAAAGAGCATGCCCGTGCGTTTCAAAAAGTTAAGGCGGGGACCAGCAATTTTTTTTGAACTATCCCATTTTTCACGTTTCGCGTTCGATCTGATATTGATGACCTTATTTTACTTTAAAAAATTAGGCAGAAAACTTGAAAATTCTAGTTGAAAACGCATGATAATATTTAACGAGGAAGAAAAAAACTAGTGGTCCCCGCCTTTTCTCCGTGTAACGCACGGGCATGCTCCTTTAAATAGTTGAAAATAATAAAAAAATTGTCAAAAAATTTGATTTTTTTCAGATATAGCCGAGATTTCCTTATGCCAGATCAGTCCTTGATGACACATCTGTTTGAATGTTAGTGTTAAACATACAGTTGTACTACTTTATTTTTATGGGCTCAAACGAAATTGTTTGGAATTCGACCGTCTTTTTTATCAATTTGGACGCATTTTTGAGTTTCAAATAAAAATAGAATTTGGCCGCTTTTTTTTCTTGTTATTCCATGTTTTTCAAATTTTAGCCTTAATTTGATGGTAATTTTACTCTTACTGATAGCGGAAATGAAACACCAGAATCTTAGCTACTTATTAGTGTAAAAAATTGTGCACTCTTAGAGTGAAGTTAGAAAATCTAATAGGAAACACCTAGATGGCTATTTCAGCCTTTACCTGCTGAAGGTTATTTTGTAATTTGAATGTTTTTTAAATTTTGTCTTTCATGAATTGGTACTTTTTCTCTCTATGATAGCAAAAATGAAAGTCGAGAACTTTTGGCTACTCACTGATGTGAAAAAGTGTCAACTCGTAAGGTAAAAGTAGAAAATTTCATGAAAACCATTAAGCAGGTAGAGCCGAAATAGACATCTAGGTGTTTAGATTAGATTTTTTAACTATTACCCATGAGTGCACAATTTTTTCACACCAATACGTAGCCAATATACTGCGCTTTCATTTCCGCTATTATTAATGGCTCATTTATAAACGTTGTCGTCGTCGTTTTTTCCCACACGTTTCGCTTCGAAATCTTGACTGAAAATGCAAAACTTCTCCAACTTGGAATAAAAACTTTCGTTGTCGTTGGCGTCGTCGTTGTCGTTGACATTGTCGTTGTCGTCGGCGTAAAAACGTATTTATAAAACATTTTTTCCAACGACACGCCAACGACGACGACAACGACAACGTTTATAAATGAGCCATAAGAGCAAGATAACTATCAAATTGAGGCTAAAATTTAAAAACGTGGATTAACAAGAAAAAAAGGTGACCAATTTAAAAAAGGCGGTGAAATTATATTTTTTATTTGAAATTCAAGAAAAGGCGGCCAAATAAATAAAAAAGCGGTCAAATTCCTACATTAGGCAGTTATTATAGCTTTATTTATTTATTTTAGTCCAGTTGCTCAGATATGATCCTCGACGAACTGCATGCAAAGAAGTGGCAGAAATTTGGAAAATGTACACAGAAGATGTTTCTCTCAGTGAAAAACCACTGTCCGAGCTATACAAAGTGCATGCCCTGTGCTTTGAATATATGGTCAAAGCTTACAAAGACAGCAACTCCGCAGACTCAGAAAAGGCGAAAAGGTTTTTTGTTTTAATAAAATTTAGTAGCATGGATGTCAAAACCGATAAAATTGCTAAAAATTCGATAAAATTTATGGTGTTATGCATATCGTCAAAATCGATAAAATGACCGATAAAATTTTTATCGATGTCGATAAAAATTTCATCGACCATTTTATCGATTTCGAAAAAATAATTCTCGTTTGAAATTTTATCGAATTTTTAGCATTTTATCGGTTTTTGACATCCATGGTTGGAACACAATAATAGCAAAAATAGCGGTCGAAATTAATCAAGAAGATACACTTTTCATTTTATACAAAATTTGAAAAAAAGCGCGTAATTCTGACACACCCTTGTATCTTTTTTTATGTCACGATTAGGCTTTTTTGCCATGTTTTAGTTTGGCCAAATCATGACACAAAAAAGTCGAATTGTGGCATAAAAAGAAAGCGAGAACGTCGCAGAAAAAAGATTCATCTTTTTGAACATGTGTTTTAATGACAGTTTTTTTTCATTGTTGCGAAGGAAGCGTTTACTGGCCCTATTTCACATGAGGCTGCAGTCAAACCTGGGCATAAAATTTCTCAGTTATAAAATCACTTTCGTTATAAGAAGCTATATGTGGCTGACTTAACTAAACCCCGGATATAAAAACACACTTAATGTAAGAGCACTATTTTTCGGTCCAAGGAGTGCTATAATATCCATGTTTGACTGCACTTTCATGACTTTACTTTCAGTGTCCGTGGCAAGATTCTGCCTTCACTGAACAGGTTGGAAAACGAGCAACTCCGAAAGTTGTGCAAAGAAAGAGATGATATTTGCAAGAATCTACTCGAACTCGACAACTGGAAAGCAACCATATTTGCAATATATTGTCAGGATGTGCTTCAGCTGTGCAAAGAAGATGAAGGTTCTAGCCAGACAACACTTGATGACGTTTTTAATTTGCTTTCCGATGGATCTCTTGAGCTGCCAGTCGTGGGAGAACGTAAAGAGCTGGATCTGGACGAGGATCAACCTGAGCCTTCGGCCAACCAATGATCACTGAGATGCAAAAGAAGGTGGTCCGAAACCTTGGGAAGCATATGCTAAAGTTTTAACGGTGGTGGACCAGCCTTTCGACACAGTGGTAACTTGTGTTGCTTAGATTCATTTAAAGGTGAAAAAGTACGAATACTTTATTTCAGGAGGTCTCAAACCTACATAGAATATTGTTCGAGGGCTTGGATCAATTGGGCGTTGGAGACCCCTTTGCTAAAAACGAAGACAAGGTTGTCACATTCAACAGAGTCCTCAATTGGATCACAGGAGAATTTTCAAATCAGAAGGTTGATAGAATTACTCTAGGCGCTATCGCAGAATTTGCGATCGTAAGTGAAAGCATTTTGAAAGCATCATAATTTTATAATTTTCAGTACTGTATGCATCAATTCAACGAAGGTAATACTAGACTTTCACAGCTTATTGGCGCGTCCATATTGACAAGGTCAGGCTATCCGCCAGCAATAGTGAATATAGCAGGTAATAATGCACTTTAGTAGTCCAATAAAACTTTAGTAGCCCTATACTAGAAAGCGACCATCCATCTACTCCCTTGGCCACTTACCCACCCTACCTAGCCATCCACATAGCCTCCTGGCCATCCACCTAGCTTACGCGGTCAACTTACTACTATACCTAGACATCCACTTATCTTTTTCGGATGGGGCGGGAGCCTTGATGGGCTAGAGATGCGCGCACTCGCTCACCTTAGATATGATTCTGAGCAAGACTCATGATAGAAAATAAATATAAAGACTCATATCACAACAGCCTAATTTTAAAAACATTAAAAAAAGCCAACAAAAATCTCTCAAAAAGTAGCCCCCTTTTATTGGCTAGGGGAGACTTGTCAAAAACGAGATTTGTCAAAACGAATTTTGTCAAAGCGAAACTTGTCAAGACGAAAATTTTCAAAACGAATTTTGTCAAAACGAATTTTGTCAAAAACGAATTTTGTCAAAACGAATTTTGTCAAAGATTTGTCAAAAATTGCCTTGGTCCCCTCTTTAGTGAAATATGTGAAATTTCAAAGAATTTTTTTTCACTTTTTTAGGTTCCAAACTGGATCGTCCCTCACCGGAATGGCCAAAAGGCCAAAATCATTGGTTTTTAACATAACTTCACCTGAACCATTCCAAACCTGGGTAAGCACCATCTGGCCAACCATATGCTGTGAATGACCTAAAAAATCAAAATGTCATAAAAATCTAAAACAAACCATCCTATCATATGCAAATCGTGCGGTTAATCGTGTTTGATAAGTCAAGAAATGCGATTTCAATTTTTCTGGTCATCCAGGTGGATATCCACCTGGCCAGATGGTGCTTACCCCAGGTTTGGAATGGTTCAGGGTGAAGTTGTGTTAAAAACCAATTATTTTGGCCTTTTGGCCATTCCGGTGAGAGACTATCCCGTTTGGAACCTGAAAAGTGAAAAAAAAATTTTTAATTTTGCCATTTTTCACTAAAGGGGGGACCAAGGTAATTTTGAAAAATCTTTGACAAAATTCGTTTTTGACAAAATTCGTTTTGACAAAATTCGTTTTGACAAAATTCGTTTTGACAAAATTCGTTTTGACAAAATTCGTTTTGAAAATTTTCGTCTGACAAGTTTCGTTTTGACAAAATTCGTTTTTGACAAATTTCGTTTTTGACAAATGTTACCTAGCCCTTTTATTCCCTTTCTTTCCCAAAAATGCCGTATTTTCAGTAGTGCTGGGAACTCGTCCTCGTCTTTCGTCCACGTCCTTGTCCGACTAGGACGAGGACGTGGACGAAATTTTTGAAAACCCAATGACGTAGACGAAGACGAGGACAAGTAAATTTGATAGGCAAGGACGAGGACGAGGACGTCGATTTTAAGAAAGGACGAGTGTGAAATTAGGCTTATCTCTTTCAAGCTTAGGAAAAAGTTGTTTTTTTTGACAAATTTGTACATTGTATTTACTTTTGTTTATAACTTTTGTGGCATCTGAGAAAAGAAGGTTGGTCTGCTCAATCTATGTTTAAAAGCTTAATCCATGCTTAAAAGAATCAATGATTCACTATGTTTTGATTTCATAAAAACTGCAGTCGTTTATCCACCAAAGCTTCACTTTTTATTCAGAACGACGGTTTTTCGCAGAATTTTTTCGATTTTTTAATTTTTTTGATGCATTATTGTTCGACAAAAATTTTGGTACTCTACACATAATGCAATGTTTTTCTGTGAATTTTCAATTAAAAAAAAATACAAAGCGTTAAAGTTTCCTTAAATCACACTAAAATAACCATATATGTACTGAAAAACTAATACCGTATTTCCTCTAATAGCTCCCCGGGGAGTTATTTTTTGGATGCCCAAACATCGGAAAATTTTGAGGTCGATCTCAAGATTTTTAGGTGAAAATTTAAAATCGAAAAAGCGGAATCGGTAGAGCTCGTGGGAGTTAAGAAAACGCATAAACAGCTTTGCCAAAAAAAATTTCTGGGTTGAGATATAGGTTCTGAAAGTTAGGGGGGGGGAGTTATTAGAGCAGGGTGAGCTATTAGAGGTAATACGGTAAATTTATTTTTAATTAGACAAATAAAAAATGTAAAAACAAATTTAAACCGAAAGACTGGAAAAAAAATTTCCATTAACTCAGTCGAAAAATTTTTATGGACGAGAAAAGAACGAGGACGCGACTTTAAAAGAGCAAAGACGAAGACGCGGACGAAATGTTTAAAAAAGCAAAGACGAGGACGAGACGAGTTGGCCTAGCATACCCCGATATAGCTACCGCACTATATCAAGGCTCGACTGTACCATTGGATGACTAAACTGCAATCAACCCATATTACAGGCTTCAACAAACTACAGAGTGATATTGCGAACGGTGGCTCCAGAGATCCAAGACAGTTTGTGCAGTTCTTCATCCAATCATTGGACGACACAATGAAAAGAGTTCGTTTTTATTTTTAACGTATTAATTAAACTTATTTGTGTTTTTAATTAGATCCGAAAAGGGTGTTTGACTTAGTCACTAAATATTTATATTCAATAACAAAGACAAACCAATCATAATGTGTGTATAAAGTTCAAAAAATCTTTGACGCTTTTTGTAGAGTGTTTTTCACATCGTGTAGCCACGAATAGGTAGATAACACAATAGAAGTGTCCCCAACAGGTTGATACCCTCAAAAAGAGCGTATCTATTTTAGAATGAAATTTTTACAGGACTTCTGACGCTACTGTCATATACCGCCCCCCCCCCAAAAAAGCTACTGTAATAAAAAGCTACTGTAATACTACTGTAACGGGACAGGATCCCGCGCGGGATCCCGTCCCTATGCGGTCTCTATTTATTAACACTTTAAAGGTGATTTGTACTAATGCGAGGGTTTTGTAACCTGTACAACCCCCCGCCCCCACGGGGAGTGATCAGACGGAGGAGATAACATCATATTCGTGTTTCTCGACCCCGATTTCATGAGAAAGCCGGCTGTTTTTTAATTCTGAGAAAAAAAAATTTTCCGAACCACAGGGGGGTATCATGGTTTTTTAGTCAAAATTTGAAAATTTTGAATTGGCGCCTTTTGAATTTTAAAGGGATTGAGGCCTGTATAGGGAGGGGAAGGGAATAAAAGGGTGCCACTAATCACACAGGGCCACTAAGTCTCTTTTTGCCATGGCCCACTTGAAAAACATGGTGAGGCAATCGAGGAATACAAACATTTGAATTTCTGACGTTCTGCCATAAAAGTGGCCCCCTTTTTTCCCTTCCCCTCCCAATACAGCCCTTTATCCCTTTAAAATTCAAAGGGCGCCAATTCAAATATTTCAAATTTTGACTAAAAAACCATGATACCCCCCCTGTGGATCGAAAAAAATTGAATTGAAAAAACACGAATATGATGTTATCTCCTCGATCTGATCAGTCCCGTGGGGGGGGATTCGAAACTGCAACCGATTTTTGGGTGGGGTGTTATATTACAGTAGCGCCGGACTTCTCTAATTATTATGCTGAAAAGTTGATTCTGTAGACTACAGAAATGGAGGGCGATTTATCGACAATCGGGGAATTTCAGAATCGGATAATTCAACAAAAAAATCAACAACCGCGTATTCAAAAAGTGGATAATTCAACAGAGTACTTTTCAACAGACGGATTATTTAACAAAGAGTAAACAGAATAGGTTTCAAATGGTTTTCTATATCAGGGCACCATGGTAAAAAGGCATGCTGATTTGCGGATACCAATTTTGCGCAGTGATTTTTGCAGATACAACTTCTGCGGACCTACATTTACGGCAGAAAATTTGCGGAGCAACATTCGAAGACCGACATTTTGTGAGCGACTTAAGCGGAGGAAAATTAGCGGAATAACTTTTGCGCCGCAACATTTGCCGATGCGACATGCGCGGAAATAAGATTTGTGGAACTACATTAGCGGCAGGACATTTGCAGAACGGCATTTGCGATGCGACATTTGCGGAAATAACTTTCGCGGAGAGACATTTGCGGAATTACATAAAAAGCCGTATACCGTATAACCTCTATTAGACGGGCACCCTCTAATAGACGGGCACCCTCAAGGACCTATATCTCAGCGCAAAAAAAATTTTTTGCAAATCTGTTTTTCGCGTTTTCTTGATCACCTCAATCTTAGTTGATTCCGCTTTTTAGATTTTTTTGAGTATGCAAAAATCTCAAAATCAAAATAATTTTTTTCGATTTTTTAGGGTTGAAAAATAGAAGGGCATGCCCGTCTATTAGAGGTTATACGGTACTCTATAGAAAGTCTTTAAAAAATACCATTTTCAGTAGTGCTTTTTAAGTATAATAACGAAAGACAATAAATTTATTCGGTGAACAATAAGTAGGTCGATAATATTTTGGGTCTTATGTCGTTTATGCAAATGTCCTTCCGCAAATATCGCTCCACAAAATTTATTTCCGCAAATGTCGTTTCCGCAAATGTCCTGCCGCAATTATCGGTCTGTAAATATCCTTTCTCTAATGTCACTCCTCAAATGTCGTTCCACATAAGTCGTTCAGCAAACGTCCTGCCGCTAATGACGGTCTGCAATAGTCGTATGCACAAATGTTATGTCCGCAAATACCCTTCTGGAAATGTGCGTACGCAAATGTAGGTCCGCAAAAGTCTTTATGCAAATGTTACGTCCGCAAATGACTTGCCGCAAATGTTTATCCGCAGATCTCGCCATGCCGGTAAAACAGGTTCATGGTACAGACTAGGGTTGGGTAATTCTCCGGAGAAATACTTTCCGGGTAATTACCCGGGTAATTACCCAAGTAATTACCGAGAATTAAGGCCGGAAAAGTATTTTTCCGGGTAATTACTCGGGTAATTACCCGGTAATTACCCGGGTAATTACCATTCAACCAACCCTAGTACAGACTGAAGATACAATTTCAAGAGAACTAGACAATAAGGTACTAGAGCAGCATTCTCGAAACTTCAGATTCATCACGGCAGCAAAAGATACAACGGGATCGAGACTGGAAGATTCGGCTATTGTGACTGGAACATCATCTGCTGTCTGGAAATTTTCCTATGCACTTGAGACCAGTTGAAACATTATTGTTGAGTAGCGGGAGCGCAAACTGGAGGAGCGGATCAAAACCATACGGAGGAAATCTCAGTGTGCACCATCTGCGGACATCACAGCAGAATGTGTCATGCTGGATCCATCGCTAAGATTTGAAATTGCAATTTGAAAAACATGGTAAAGCAGCTAAAAAAATGGCCCTGTATTATTCCCTTCTCCTCCCAATACAGCCCATAATCCCTTTTAAACTGCTTTTCTGGTCCCTTTATGGCAAAATTATTGCATAAAAATGGTTTTTAGACACTCCAAAAAAGTCGGTTTTGGGGGGGGGGTATATGACAGTAGGTCCGATTTTGGGGGGGGGGTATATTACAGTAGCTTTTTTTTGGGGGGGGGGGGGGCTTATATGACAGTTGGTCCGATTTTGGGGGGGGGGGGGTTAGGCGGTATATTACAGTAGCTTTTTTTTGGGGGGGGGGGGTATATGACAGTAGGTCGATTTTGGGGGGGGGGTAGGCGGTATATTACAGTAGCTTTTTTTGGGGGGGGGGGTATATTACAGTAGCTTTTTTTGGGGGGGGGGGTATATGACAGGATGGATTGGTCGAGTCATCAGTCACATTGACTGAAAGCTCTGTAACTGGATTAGATTGAATAGAGAAGATACTAAAAGATGTTTGCAGGTTATTTACTGCACCGGCTAACTCTGGACCTTGCAACTCAGCTGCAGCCAAGAGTTAACTTTGGATAACTCAACTGGATAAAGCCGGCTTATAGTCATGGACTAATCCGTCTGAGTGCGCACTGCATAATAACTTTAAAGGACCATGATTTTTGCACGCAGTGGTATTACAAAAATTTGAATTGGCGAGATACACTTTTCGGCGCTACTCGGTTTTCTGCTAACCTTTGCCATCATGATAGGAGACTAACTAACCAATATCCAAATTTACATCTATCTAATCTATCGGGATAATTCGGAAGTAAGCTATGTCAAACAAGTCTGGGCGAGACAAACCGGATTTCGATTTTGTTTTTTAAACTGGATTATTTAGATTCGCAATAGGTCTCGTTCGAAACCTATTGTTTCAGCTGGAAACGCGGTTCGTCGGAACGCAACAATCCTTGCAAAAGTAATATTTACAAATCGGATAATTAAACTGAATTTTTTTGGTTTAATGGCGAAATTAAATCAAATGCTAATCTTTTCTTTAAAATTCGGTGAAATATCCGGTTGATGAGTATTACTCTGTTGAATTTACTTGGGTTTGAGTTATTTCTTATTGAGTTATCCGCTTTCTCGAATTTTTCGTTAATGAATTCTTCTTTGTTGAATTATCCAGTCTTTAAATTTTCCGATTGTCGAATAAAACCCCCATCACAGAAACTATACTCTCTACAATGAACAATAGAAACTACCAATTTGATTTTTATCATGGTTGGCCACACTTTGGAGGGTCTTCTAGCCTGCGCCTAAGGTTCACCTGAGCAAAAAATATCACAAAAGAACCTAAATGCTATTGCCTATCGAATTTGTGCTAAAATTGAAAAATTGAATCCAGTGTTTTTGCATGGCAGCACTGTTTTCCTGATCAAATAATAATGCAAATGTAGAAAAACATAAAAAGTAATGATTCTTATTGAAAAAATTTAGTGGACAAACGAGATAGAGAACCCTCGCGATTTGTCCGACATTTTTTCAGCAACATCAGTCAACTGCCATACACCTTACTGAAAGACGTAGGCGTTTCAAATAATATTTCGCATGCAAATTTGAAAAACATTGCTATTTTAGTCTACCACATCTAAGGACGAAAGTTTCGGCTCTAGTAAAACACTTGGTAAGTGTTGTTTACTGAAAAAATTGCCAGGCCGAAAATGTGCAAACTTAACCCTTTTTGATTTGAGTAGATAGTTATGATATAATACTCCTTCAAATCAACAGCCGCAATGGGTCGTTTATTTGCCTCTGTCTCCCTTGTTGAATTTTTGTCGATTTTCTAGGCTTAGGCAAGGGTAGGCCAGCGTATGTTGGGACTAACTCGAACATATTTTAGACTCATGTTTAGTCCCTCCTAACATATGCTGGCTGGCCTACCCTTGCATAGGCCTAAAAGTGTAAAAAAAACAGGAGGCGGGCAAGGCCAATCCGCCCAAAACTAAATAAAATCATGGTTTTGACTGACTTTTGGGGACTTGGGCGTGTTTTTGTCCTGTTGATTATTTTTTCAAAATGACTCAAAGGGGCCACTTAGTTATTTAGACTCAAAAAAAAGACTAACCGAGTTAACTGTAGAATTTCTCGAGTAATATACTAGAAATTCCACAGTTAATTCGATGATTCAGAATGACCGAAAATAGTCAACGAGACAAAAACACGCCTTAGTTCCAAAGGTCAGTCAAAAGTCAAAAAGTTTATTTAAAGGCGTATTATGTGGTTAGACTCGAGCTTTTTTATACCAATCAAATTTTTACTTGTAACCTTGCTGAACAAACCCGATTCTTTTCAAGCTGAAAAACGGGTGTTGTAATTTCGGTTTCAAAATACTTCGAGATTATTTATTAATATTTAGGCAGCTCTTCTAAAGCAGATGTTCATGCAGAGTCAGCTGAACAGGAAAGTGTTGCAGCGGATGCAGAAGTCAGTATATCAACGTCCACCATCAAAGGTTCTTGACAAAACCTTTTATTACAGTCAAACCTCGATTACCGGTAAACGTCATCCCTATCAAGTTCGTTCTCTCCTAGGCTTGGGCACTTGTTTCACCCCGATTTTTGAAAACTTTGGCCAGTTCAGTTTTTACAATTGGGTCCCAAGTATCAAAGGAATTCCTTCGCTACTTGGATACACACACCCCAATTCAATTTTATTGAAAACTCTTGCTAAAAACACATCAAAATATTATAAAGTGACCCCAAAACTAAATTTTTGATTTATCACACCTTGAAACAAGGTATTTTTTTGAGCCTCTGAGGTGACTTTGGATCGTAATTTGGTAATTAGAATTTTTTTCAATACATTGATTTTGGTTGGGTATATCCAAGTAGCGCCAGAATTCCGATATTGCTAATAACTTTTTTTTAAACTAAAATGTTTTCAAAATATTTTGATGAAAAGGGTGAGCTTAAATCAAAGATTTGTGTTTTACGTGACCAACTTTTTCAGTTCATACAAAACGAACGGCAAAATCGGACCATGAAAACAGAACTGGTAAAAGCCTTTAAAGGACCATAGCCGTCACCGACAACGAGAATTTCAAATGTTTGAATTGGCGCGGGACACTTCTCTTTCGTATTTCATTGTACTCTTTTGAGTAATTCGAAGCAAGTGAAAAGAGTACAGTGCGAGACGGAAGAGAAGTGTTCCGCGCGAATTCAAACATTTGAAATTCTCGTTGTCGGAGACGGCAATGGCCCTTTAAAAATTAGAGTAAAAAAGTGTCGGACCCTAGGCGGGAACGAACTTGAGAGGGGTTAAGTTAAATCGAAGTTTGACTGTGATGACATATGGTTGCTTTTACAGATTTCTTTTTATCAAAAAACACAAAAGTGACCTATTCTTGATTTTAGATGTGTCAGTGCCGGCTACTTTTGCCGAAGCATTCAGAGAAGCTATCAGTTTTTTCAATCCAGACATGTTGGACTTCACGACTGGACCCAGTAAGCATTTGACTGGCTTCTCCTGGATGTTCAAGGAAGCTATAAACGAATACAATCCAAAACTTTTGCGTTTTTGACAGTACCTGCCTAGCTTAATACAAATTTTTTTGAATTTTTCGCATGCAGCAAGAGGTGTTCCGTTATTTTTGCGTCCGCAGTTTTAGTGCGTTTCGAGTTTATCTGAACCTACTTTTCTTGGCGTAGCTCTTGCTTCTGTGTCATTTTGCTCTCATGCATTATATTATTCTATTATATTATACTATTATATACTATTATGTTACAATTTGTACTGTTATCTTATTCTATCAAATTGTTCTGTCCAAAAACTTATACCTCATTATTTTCCACATTAACACTTTTTCTTTGCTTTTTGCTGTCTATTGTTTGTTTTCAAAAAAATAATTTACAAAATTTGCACTGCACAAATTGAAAATGCGGCTGTCACTTTTTGTATTTTTTTTAGCAAAAACACGTAGTGTTTTGAAATCAATAAAAACAATTAATACAATTTTAAAGCACATCGGACAAGTTGGGGCACCACATTTTCAATAGTTTTTTTGCGTACTTCTGCTGTTCCCGATTGCCATATTTTTTTAAAGCTGACTCAAAATTACGATATAAAGAATTTTTTTAACAAGATTAAAGAAGCATTCCCAAAATTTTTGAATTTTTAATCTTGTAATTTGTCAAAAAATTGCGTCCCATACACCTGGACCTCCACCTGGTCTCGATTCAGCCATGTTCATGAACAATATGTCCAATCTTTTATCACAGATATTTTATAAGTTTTATTTCACCTGAGAAATCATTTTACAGAATTGTGATGCGAAATTTAAAAACGGTCTAACCAGTCGAGGGTGATTCGCGGTGCAGGTGCCGGTGGAGGTGCAATGTAAGAACATGTTCATGTCCACCTACACCTGCACCTACACCTGTCATTGTAAGAGCTGAAAATTTTAACCACAACTCGCCAAGCCCTTGAACGATCAGTGAATCGCTTGAATCAGCTACAAGTGGAAAACTTCAATCGCTGCTCTATTGGTAAACTATACAAACAATCACTCGAGTCAATGAAATACTTTATTCACCCAACTACATCTCAAAACAAACGAGTCTACAAAGTGCAACATTAAATAACCTCAAAACAGCAATTCCTTCGGTCAACAGTTTCTGAAATTACATGGTAACTAAACACATATACTAGAGTACTTAAACTTTACGGTTTGTTCGACACTCCTCCAAGGCGAATATGCTCCTGAACCCTGCTTGATGGAAACTGCTCGCAGTTCTTATAAAACCTGACCCATGGATGATGCGGAAGATCAATATTGATATCATTGCCATAATTGGTGTGCAGAATACGCTCATCATCAGCAGTAGCTGGTAGCTTTTCTCCCTGATGAATTTTTTCTAGGGTAACCAACAATAAATCGATCCATTGCTTTTTTCGTAGTTTGGTTTGAGCACAGAAAATCCCTGTAAGATCCTAAAGAAATGTCGAAGGTTGAAGACCTGATTTTCTCATAGCAAACCTTGCATCGAATTAGTGCTTGACATATTTGCTCCGGGAATAGCACTTCGCTAGTGTCAAAATACTGCACAAAGACCATAAAAATAAACGAAAGCATGAAAATAACCTGCAGACGGCCACTCAGGGTGAGTTTTTCAAAGAGCGCGAATATCGGAAAAGAGTGACTTGCATGGCTAATCGAGTTAATAGAGACAGAGCACAAGCGGGGAAGATTAGCCAGAAGAGCCAACTTTTCATAGCGTACTGTTAAACCAAAAGATAGAGTAAGTCTCAAATGCTTCAAATCGAGCACTTTCTAAAGATCACTTCAAACGACTGAAAAAGCCTGACTTTTAATGGATATACTCATGGATAAGCTAACCTCATCTGTCCACACCTCTTCTGTCTCGCCACGAATATACAATTCCAAAGCTTGGAGATGCGAAAGATTTCTGATCAATCGAACAAAATGATTTAGAACAATACTGTCCACTTGAAGGGTCAAATAGTTAAATCTGAAATATCTTACGGTTGATAGGACCATCGGATTCTAAGATATGATCGAGCAAGCTTACGACACCACCTCTAAAAGACAAAACATCACCTGTCTAAGTTTATTGCACAGAAGGAAGAAATGTCAGAATCAAACGGTGCACCGAGCTCAAGAGATTGCAGCTGTATACCTTGACTTACCAACTGTAGGAAGAACGAACCATAGTCACAAAAATCTGCAAAACAAACACACTTTAGTGCTGGCGGAAGGACCACAAAGTGATAGAGGTCGTCGCTAAGATTTCCACCATCATATATTTCCAGAATTTCTAGTCTTTTACACTTGTCCAGAACTGATGTGACACCGCCAAAATTATCAGACGTCTGCATAAAGAAAGATAAATTTAACAAGTCTTAACAAGAGTTAGTCACCGAGCACATGAACGTAAGAGAAATTAGACAAGGAAATGTATTAGCAATAAGCGTCAAAGCAGCTGTCGACAAGGAGAATTCATCCAAATTCAGATGTCGGAGATTGGGAAGCAATGGAAGCCAGTTACAGATATAGTCGCTAGTGATATGACTTTGCATATAGAGTGAAAAGTCCAGTTCTTTGACGTATTTGCCACACCGAAGAAACAGCGAATTGAACTAAAACATAACCACTGGTTAATTAAACTTTGCCTTATTTGAACTCTACCCTTGAGCAATCATTTTCCCACTTATCAAACCCAGGAAACTGCTTAACGGAAACGATCGAATAGTTAATCCAAGCCCATTTTCTAGACAAGCGATTCCACTTCTTGCTCACCAACTCTAAACGCATCCGATCAGCCGCAGGCAAGAACTTGAAAATTGCCACCTGCAAGCAAGCAAACAACCTCGTGAAGACTGTCAAACAAAGCTTGATGAACTTACTAGCATTTCATTGGCCAGAACACTGTCGATGGAAGCATTGCAGACTTTTTTAAGATCACCTTTTCCTGCATTTGATTTTGTGCATCACCAATGCCCTAAAACCATAGAGATTATACCGGGTGGTCCAAGATTTTCGGACACTTTCAAAGCGCCATAACTTTTTTCTGAGATCGAATTTCGAAATTCTGTAAACGCAGATCGACTCAGAATTTTATGCCGTTTTGCTTGGTATATAATGTCGAAATCACGATTTTCCCTTGGTCCCCCTGTTGTTTTGGTCTTACCCATCCAGAAGCCATCTACAGACCAAGACCAAAACCACAGGGGGACCAAGCGAAAATCGTGATTTTGACATTATATACCAAGCAAAACGGCATAAAATTCTGAGTCGATCTGCGTTTACAGAATTTCGAAATTCGATCCCAGAAAAAAGTTATGGCGTTTTGAAAGTGTCCGAAAATCTTGGACCACCCGGTATATCAAAGTAAAAACATTCGGAAAATAATAAGAAAAAATACCATTTTTCTTGAGTTTTTGTCCATTTTTGTAATGATGAAAATCGATAACGCTGTAATTAGCGTAAATAACTGATAAGATAGCTTTTTTGTCATTGGGATGAAACTGAATCTTCTGGTGTTAACAGTTTTTCCAGTATGCAGGACGTTTGATCGCCGGAAATTTGATCGCCCACAAAATTGATCGCCAGCGTATTAAGGCTAGTTTTCTGATCCTAATTTTCATAAACTTTTTAAAGTTTTGGCACCAAATTGTAGCCTTGAATTTTAGCTACATTTTGGCACTAAGACTTCGGACAATACAGTCAAAACCCGATTTAACGAAACTCTATTTAACGAAAAACTCGATTTAACGAAACTCAAGGATCGATTTGGTTGGATTTCACTAAATTAGAGTAAAATAAAACTTGATACAACGAAACTTAATTTAACGAAAAACTTGATTTAACGAAACGTTTTGGCGGTCCCCACTCGAAAAGTCAACACTCGATTTAACGAAAATCCACAAAAATCGTCTAAAAATTCATGACCGAAAATGAAAAATGCCGTTTTTTTTTCGAAAATTTACGTCTTTTTCTGGAAAATGACTTTTTGTTTCCAAAATCTGCCGTCCTTTTTCAAATTTCGAATTCGCGATATTACGCTATGCCATTTCGAGCAAGACTATGATATTTAGGATCTGAAGGAACCCCACATTGAAATAAGGGTGCAGCGATTCCCAAGATCGCTGAGCATGAGTTGGATCTTTGCTCGAGCCACCTTATTTACCCACTGACGCAAATACTGACTGCTATTTGATCCGCTCTCTCGAAAATTGGCCGGTGGATAAAGTTTTCGAACGTTGTTAGGAGATGGAAGTTATTAATTTTTGATCTTGCTGAATCTGATTATTTGTCGATAAATAATTTAATGAATAAAAAAGTTGCAAAAACTTCATTTAACGAAAATTTTAAAAAACATAAAAGACCATAGCCGTGGCCGACAACGACAATTTCAAATGTTCGAATTCGCGCGGGACAGTTCTCTTCCGTCTCGCACTGTACTCTTTTGACTAGCTTCGAATGACTCAAAAGAGTACAGTGCGAGACGGAAGAGAACTGTCCTGCGGGAATTCAAACATATGAAATTCTCGTTGTCAACGACGGCTATGGTCCTTTGAGAAAGCGAAACTCGATTTAACGAAACTTTTTGGCCGGTCCCTTGAAATTCGTTAAATCGAGTTTCAACTGTACTTTTTTTTGGCTCAAATTTTTTGTTTTGCGTAATTAGATTGAAAATTTTCAACTTTTTTTTAAAGTTTTAACATCATGTGTGGCTACATGATAATCATGTAGCCACGCTCTTCTATTAGTTCTATTAATAGTTTCTTATGAGGTATCATTTATTACATCATCTCTATAAAATGTAATACAAAAAGCTAAAAGTATGAGCCAAATCAGAATAACAATTTAATCCATACTCTTAGCCAGTGCTGTTCATTTGGCTCGCGCGAGCCAAACGAAAGACCTAAAATCGCATGTCCTGGCGAGCCAAATGGGTTCGAGCCACATGGCTCGCCTTTTTTATATATGCGAGCCGATCGGCTCGCGCACTTGTTTTTTTTAAGCGAGCCGAACGCGAGCCAAAACCATACGAGCCATTTGTATCGCGAACCATTTGGTTCGCACACAAAAACGAATGGTTCGGCTCACGCTTTTTATGTGAGTTTTGAACGTCAATTTATTGTTAAAGACAAATAAAAGGACAGATAAAGTGTTACTAGCTTAATATTTGCAAGAAATCAGTCAAAAAATTGAAAAAAAAAGAAAAATAAACGAGATTTAGGCTTTATTTTAGCAAACAATATTTTCCGCGAGCCGAACCATACGCTTATTATAGATGCGAGCCAAATGGCTCGCGAGCTAAGAAGCTCTTGTCACTTTGTTCTTTAACTTGGCAAGCAATATGGCTCGCGGACACAGCTATTTGGCGAGCGAGCAGCTCGCGTCCTCTCAAAACGCGAGCCAAAACCATAGGGACGCGAGCCACTCGCTCGCAAACGAGCCAAACGCACAACACTGCTCTTAGCTTTTTGTATTACATTTTTGTATTACATTTAGAGATGATCCGATAAATGATACCTCATTAGAAAATAGGCGAGCGTGGCTACATGATGATATTAAAGCTTTTTGAAAAAAGTTGAAAAATTTTCAATCTAATCACGCAAAACAACAATTTGCGACAACAAAGTGGATTTGCGCCAAGAAAAAGTATTTTTGAGCCAAAAAAGAAGTATTGTCCTATGACATATTGAAAAAGAGTCCATTGTTCAAACGAATGACCAAAATGCGAGTCTTTTTTATTTTCGAGTTTCGGTCATTTTTTGGTTCACCCTCCTTTCCGCAAAACTCCTTTCCGCACACTCCTTTCCGCAAACTCCTTTCCGCAAAACTCCTTTCCGCAAAACTCCTTTCCGCAAACCTCTTTTCCGCAAAAATTTTTTAATAAGAGTTTTGGTCAATATTTTTGTTTTAAATTATTTCAATTTTCCTTTTCGTTGTTTCTCAAAATGGTACTGGGTGTAATGCGGTTTCTGTTTTTGTCTATGTTTTTGCTCTTGCGTGTGCTTTTTCTCTTATGTCAAAATTTTTTGGTATTAACTGTATTTTTATAGATAATGGCGTCAATGAGCAAAACGAGCAAAGGAAATGTGCTAGTGATGTGTAACGGTTATGAAATGCGCAAAGCCTATTCAAATTCTGTAAAGACGGTTCAGAACTGCGTTGCGTTAGAATCTGTGGTGGAAGAGCAACCTCCAAATATGGCTCAATGAGGATCTGATGCAAAAAAAGTCGCACACGTGTCGGAGAAGTCAAAGCAATTTCCAGGCATGTTATATCCTTTATTATTTCTTATGTAACGCATTTTTAGCTACGTCAACGCATCGTGCAAGTGAAAGAAGATGCAGTGCGAAGTATTGGAATGAGGTCTGGTCTCATCGTGGAAGCTGCCAAATCTAATCTCTCGATGAACAGCTGATATTTTTGCCTTCGATCTCTCCCTACAGCAGATGGTTCAGAAAATACGCAAACCAATTGGAGCATCGAGTGTTGACAAGCCAGTGGATGAAATGCCTGGATTGATTGCTTTAAGAACACGAAGCAAGGTCATAGGTTTTATTGCACGATTCAGGTAGTTTTTTTACATCACTCATTGTGTGTACACGCTTTTTCAGAACTACTCAGCCGAATGAGCCAGTGATTTTGCGTTCCTTTCCGAAATGGTTATTGGTCTTCTTCGAAAGTATCGTAGTTGGGCCATCGACGGCACATACTTCTGCTCACCGAAAAGCTTTTATCAGCTCTTTACGATCAATGTATTTATTGTGATTCCTCATTGCCTTGCTTCTACGCTCTACTCCAGAATAAGTCTGAAGAAACTTACACGCGGATTGTTCCAAATACTGCATGATTATGACGGCAATATCGGCCCAGAATCCATTATGGCAGGTAAGTTTCTGATTCACGCATTAATTTTAATCCCTTTCTTAAGACTTTGAACTTGCTCCCGTCAATGCTCTCATTGATGTCTTCGGTGATCAATTGAGTGTGAATTTTTGCCTGTTCCACCTCTCAAAGAATGCGTTTGCTCATGTTCAGTGGAAGCAGCTTCAGCCAGCTTACAATGAGGAGGCCGCTCGAGTGCTCTTCAGATCTCTTGTTGCTCTTTCTTTCCTTCCTACTAAACAAGTCGAATGGGTTTCGAAGAAGTCAGAGAGGAACTGCTAGCGTGTCATGAAATCGTGGACTTAGATTTGTCAACAAATTTGGACGGTATTTTTTATTTGAAAAATAAAAAGATTTACGTTGGGCTACAGATAATATTTCAAAAAAATATTTTTTTTTAGATTACCTCAAATATTTTGAGCGTACCTACATCCGGGCCGAAAGTGTGGGAAGTCGATCAAGGATCCGCTATTTCAATTGCTGACTGGAACCAGAATAAGGCAGCTCTCTCTGGTCTTCCGCGCACAAATAATCACATGGAGGGGTGGCACCAGGCTTTCAACGCAAGATTCCCGAAAGCAAAGATGTGCCTGAGTCAATTTATGATTCGGTTGATTGATGAAGAGGAACGAACGCGGCAGCTGTATGTCAGGTTTGTGTTGTATTTGCATTTATCATTTATACAAATTTTTTGAGGGCCAAAGCCAATCCGGCTGACAATATTAGACAGCCTCGTCGAACAAATGTGATTAAGCGTGAAGAAAATCTTAAAGTGCTAAACGAAGGATTTCAATGCTATCAAGAAACCAGAGAAGGAAGATCGTCTTCAGTTCTTAATCAATGTTCAGCGTCACCTGGCAAAGTTCTCATTCATTCGAAAGACTGAAGAAAACACTGCAGAAGATCAGAATAATGAAAAAAAGATGAAAGAAGATCAGAAAAAGGACAAGCAAATCGAAGTGATTACACTGGGAAAATACGATCGGTAGACCTTTTTCATCTAATGTTCAGTGACAGTGAATTTTTTAGAAAAAAACTACACAGAGCTAGATCTTGAATGCCTGACCCGAGAGGACTTCTGAATGACAAACGTGATCTACACATATCTCCAACTTATTGTCAACCGAAGTGATGAGAACGAAGGTTGCCAACGGTATCTCAGTATCCACTTTTATAGAAAGAAGCTATTATTATTTTAGGTGTATGCTTTTGATACCTCTTCTACTCTCAATTGAAACAGAAAGGTCCAAAGAAGGTACTTCACTGACAAATAATGTTGATCTATTCGAATTCGATCTTCTGCTTCTTCCAATTCACTCCCTGGGTCATTGGTCACTAGTGGTATGCTTTTAGCGAATCGATACATGGCTTGTAACGTAATTTTATTGTAGGTTATCAACGTTGAAGAGGGCATGATCAACTATTATGACTCACTGCACGGGGATGGCAATCCACATTTAGATTTGACAAGGCACGAGTTTTTTTAGATGCTACTAATCCAGGACTATTTTTGTAGGGAGTTTCTGCAGAAATACGCGATAGAAAGATGCTTCACTGAAGTAGATTTGATGCAATGGCTTGTTTTTAGCCCAAACGTATGGTCTATTCTTTCTAGATATGTGGACTAGTTACAATTTTTAGAATATTCCTGCGCAGAACAACACCTTTGATTGCGGGTATTCGTTTGCCGATTTGCCGAAAGTGTTTGTCGTCGTGGAAAGTTCAATTTCTCTCAGGCCGAAATGGAAGATGCTCGAAAGAACATGGTCAAAGAAATTACCGCCGGAAAATTACTATAAATTCTCAATGTCTTTTGCCTATTGTGCTTATTTTATGCGTGTTATTGAATGTTGATTTATTTGAACGAAATAAAGCTCACCGGAACACAGATGCAAAACCCTTTTTCACAGTGTATGTTACATGACTATCACACAGAAAAATATAATCAAAATAGTTTAACAAGCGAATTAAAATTTATCTTACGTCACTTTTTTCACAGAAAGTTTCAAAAACTTCATTGTAAAGATACCGGTTTAAAGGAGGCACGAAAATAAGACACACACACCCCACCCTCAGGTTTACTCGTTCCATGAAGATGGGTAAATTTGCCGCAGGAAAAAAATTTACCGCGGGGAAATTCTAGAAGCTCCCATTACACCCAGTACCATTTTGAGAAACAACGAAAAGGAAAATTGAAATAATTTAAAACAAAATATTGACCAAGACTCTTATTTAAAAATTTTTGCGGAAAAGAGGTTTGCGGAAAGGAGTTTTGCGGAAAGGAGTTTGCGGAAAGGAGTGTGCGGAAAGGATTTTTGCGGAAAGGAGGGTGAACCCATTTTTTGTAATGCTTTGCTCACGGTGCTTGGTCGAGGTCGATATCACATCGACCACGTTCGATATTCGGTTTCTCAAATCAGTTCTTTGACATATGAAAAATTTTCTGCACGATACAAAATCACGAGAAATTAAAAATTTATCCTTCAATTACCCAAAATTTGTCATTTTTTCAAAATTTTTTGTCCTGATGACCTCAACCAGGAGTGTGAGCACCATCGATCTCGACCTCGACGGTGACCTCGACCAAGGACTGTGAGCCAGGGGTGCAGGATCATAATACCCAAAGACAAATACCCAAAGACAAAATACCCAAGGACAAAATACCCAAAGTACAAAATACCCAATGGTCAAAATACCCAATGGTCAAAATAGGGCGCACACTTTTGATCTACACACTTTTGATCTACACCCTTTTGATCTACACCCTTTTGATCTACAACACTTCTGATCTACACCCTTTGATCTACACCAGATTTAAATTAATATTTTTGTCTTGCGAAGAACTCCTATCATTTAAAATGTTTTTTTCTGTAATCCAGCCTCAGTTCTACTGGATTATCCATGCACTAAACCAAATCAAATGGTCGACCGAACCAAGTGGTATAATTTCTTGTAGATCAAGATCAGAATTTTGAGTGTCAGTATTCTGACTAGCGTAATTATCTTGGCTTCTCCAGATTTTGGGCTGGTTTTTCGATTTTTCTACACGAATTAACTTAAATTTTGCGTGCTACGTGGTTTTCTACCACAGTTTTTTTGATTAATTGGTAACTAGCCTGATTCTGACCACCGGAATTTTCAGTTTGAAATCGGTCTATAATAACTAGTTTTGATGATCATTTTTGTACATCTTATTGACAAGTTTTTTTATAATGCTGTTCACTTGGTTCATGTGAGGTTCACATGGTCAACTTTTTTCCTTTACAAAAAACAACTCAATAATTACACATCTTCGATAATTTAAAAACATTCAAATCAACCTTAGCTCCAGTAAATTATTGGTAAACAACTATAACATTCATCAAAAGCAAGCAAACGACAAATAAAGCAAACAACAAATAAAACAGATCTGAGTTTATCATCCAGTTGAGCACGGCTTTAGGACCTTTCTTCGCCAACTCTGGGTAGAAGAACGAGTCGAAAGCATATATCTGAAAAAAGATTAGATTTATAAAGTGTAAAATTGGCAGTACCTTTGGCACCATTTCGTCCCACAACTTTGCTGAGCCAGAATCTGGAGATAGAAGCTGATAACGTCACCATTCAACCACTGGTCTTTTTGAAACACTGAAGACTCTGCTCAGTCACGACAATTCCAAACTTCTTGAGCAAATTACATCTAGCAGATCTGCCTTGGAAATCTAGTAATGCATCAGTGAACACTTGAAATAATGCAAAGCTTACCAATAGTAACAACTTTGTCTGGAATCACTGTATAGCGCTCAACCATATTCTTCAGACGCTCGTCCAGATCACGATAAGCAATCCCTCTAGTTCTAACCTTTGCTCCACTCCAGAATGCTGCCACTCGCTGCTCTGACAAGCAAATTCCGTCTGCATGCCTTCATATCGGCTTCCAAATCGTCGATGATGCGCAGCATCGTTCGGATCATCTGTCCATTGAAGGATTCGATCCCATTGCTTGTCTTTGGCTCCTTTGTTCGACTAAAGCGTGGACATTCCATGTTCTGCGCAGTACCTGAACCAAACGTTTCCAAAATAAACAGGAAAAGTTTTACCTGGCTTTCCTTCGCTTGCCTGCGCCAGTTGGTCGACCAACATAGAAATCTCAAATAGGTCTAGCAGTGTTCTAGAACGTTAGCATACTGAAATGATCAAACTTCAATCTAAAACAAACACTTAAAGAAGAAAAAATTATCTGATATCCACCTTAGTTTATCCATTATCGCTCTACACTTATTGACCGAACAAACCAAGAGCGAGAATCATGTTGATTTCAAGACGAAATGCAGCATTTAGAGTCATAGAGAACTTTGTTTCCTCTCTTATAGACATTCTTACCATCGACCTCTGCAAGTGCACCAAAGCATCCGCGCATTTCAATCCTTGGCCAAATTTTTTCTAAAAAGCATAGGTTCAGTGTCTTTTTTGCGAGAAAAGGAAAAACCTTGAACGCATTGAACTCTCCTAACTCAAAATCCACAGCAATACTCGTTGGCGAGAGCTTCGGGCGCATTCCAATATATTTTTTGAGCACAAATTCATAGTTGCTTGCTTTCGGTTGGTAAGTAGACAGAAAACAACGGGGACGAAAGATGAGTCAGGCGAGCGTAGATGATCCACAAGTTGTCGAAAAGCAAAGGCACTACGTCCCACGTTCCATCAGCTCCTAGTTTTCTTTCCGCGACGAGGAGATCCAGGCATCTATCTGTTGAAAAAATCAGCACACGATCGATTGCATTCCACCATCAAATTTAGGAGGTTTTTCTTCGCCATACATCTGGTACGCTTTTCGGAACCTAAAATATATAGCAATAGTTGGAATTTGTGAATGCAAACACGAACCACTAGCAGTTGGAGATTTTTTGGATTAGCCGGCTCTAGGTTATTCTCATGCCTGATACTGCGAATGTTTTTGGCAGCGAATGATCGACGAATACGACCCCAAGCTTCCTTGGAGACTTCTTTAAGTGCTTTTCCGATAATGCTTCGAGGTGGTCTTGCTTGAGACTGCTTGCTTCTGAACGATACCTGAAAGTGTTTGTTAAAGAAATCACAGACGATAATCGCGTAAAAAACCTGGAAGCGCTTCATTTCAGCATGGATCTCGTCGCCATAGTGATTGTGCGCAGCAGTAAGCTCAAAATTTCCGTCAAAGGTCACTGCCTTTCCTGTAAAGTTTAAAGTTTGAAGAGTTTTTATAAAAAAGGTACCTTGGCACTTAGTGTTTTCAGTAACCATCCAGCCAACTCGGTAGTGAATGCATCGCCAATAGGTCCCTTTTTCCTCTCGAAATACCAAAATTCCAGTACATGCAGCCGTTGGATCCTTAAGCATAGGCTTGTTTTTCTTAGACGTTAGCAACTCGAAATTCATTCTGACTCTAAAAAACATTTCTACGACTGCAATAAAAATACAATAACCCGGCAAGAAATACCACAGAAAATAAATGGATGGAAATATAGCACAAAATAAACACACATTGGGTAAACACTTAATGCACAAAAAGGTGTAGATCAAAAAGATGTAGATCTATTGCCAAGGGAGTGTAATATCCCGAGCGTATATCTACAATAAATTATACCACTTGTTTGGTCGACCAATTGGTTTGGTTTATTGCCTGGATCATCTAGTAAGACCGAAATTGGATTATAAAAAAAATTTAAAAAGATAGGAGTTCTTCACAAGACAAAAAAATTAATTTGAATTCAGTGTAGATCAAAAGGGTGTAGATCAAAAGTGTTGTAGATCAAAAGTGTTGTAGATCAAAAGGGTGTAGATCAAAAGGGTGTAGATCAAAAGAGTGTAGATCAAAACGGCTAGAGCCGTCAAAATACCCAATATACATATTGTGCAGATAATGTTCACTAAACGCTTTTATCATAATATTATTATCATAATATGCACCATCTGCTATTATCATATTAATAGGACGTCAAAGCCCACTAAAAGACCACTCTTGGGTATTTTAGGTATTTGGGTATTTTGTCTTTGGGTATTTTGATCCTGCACCTGAGCCAGGGTCTCGTTCCCTAGCTTAACGATTTCTCAACATTTTTCCTTCTTTTTCATTAATTTTGCACCTAAGGGGATTCGAACTAATAAGCTGAAAAAACTAACTACAAACATAAATTTACTCGCCCTGGGCAATTTTTCAATTCGAATTGAAAACATCCACCAGGACCTCCACCGGGCTCGATTAAGCTATTTTCATGAACAATATCTCAAATCTTTTTTTACAGGCGTTTTTTCAAATTGAATTTTACATAGGAAACCATTTTACAGAATTATGATGCAAAATATACAAACGGTCTAACCAGCCGAAGGTCACGTCGCGGTGCAGTGCGGGTTGAGGTACAGGTCGAGGTGTAGGTCATTGTAAGAATACATCCTTTTAACATACACCTGCACCCGCACTCAGGTCCGCAACTTTAACTTTCTCAAGCCTCTTTAACTCTTTCTCCACCCCCCCCCCTAAATTGCGGCCCTGCCCGCACCTACACCTGTCATTGTAAAAACATGACATCGACCTCGACCCACACCTAAACCTACACCTGCTCATTGTAAAAGCCCTATTAGACACCTCGTTGTTTATTTAGATTTTCATTTTTTTACCAAAAGTAGATTATAAAAATCTTTAAATATAAGTAAACTTTTCGACAAGCCAATTTCGATGGCTTACCGTGACGAACATTAGAAATTTCGGTGCATCAATGTTGCCTTAAGTCAGGATCTTGTAAATTGAGAATTTTTCAAAAATAGAGTAACGTAGAATGACTGACGTGCAACTCACTACACAGTGCACTCTGAGTTACAAAAAATGACACCTTATTAAAGAACCATAGCCATCGCTGACAACCAGAATTTCACACGTTTGAATGCGCGCCGGACACCACTTCTACTTTTTTTCTAACGTAAAAACACTTTTTGACGCAAAAAGTTTTTTCGCTGCAAAAATCAGCTTGTGCAAAAAGACTTTTTTCCGTTCAAAGAGCGCAAATTTGCAGCAAAAAAGTCTTTTTGCATAAAAAAAGCATTTTCAGGAATTAACTGGATCACAGCCCCCCAAAATTCAAAATCATAATTACTTTAAAATAAACAAAACGCCAAGAAATTCAAAAGAGTTTTTGTGGTTATAGCCTTTTTAAGGACATGGATATGTTTCTTGACTTCTTTTCAAAATTAGAACTAATTTTAGCGAATGTTTTATAGTCATTACCATCAATTTCTACATCAAAATCAAAACAACATTCCTTACATAAAATTCTCCAATAATTTATTGTAAGCTATTCTGTCTATTTCCTAATGATGAAAACCTTCGTTCATCTCCATTCACCATCCAACGCGGTGACTGATAATATCCGTCTAAATTTTTGTGAAAAATTAAGAGCGTTAAGAAAAAGCAAATTTATTGGTAACATGTAACAACAGAAGAAGAGCAGCACTTAAATGGCAGAATTTAGTCAAATAAGATGAATCCGATATCCTCGTCTTCACTTGTTTCCTTGGGCGCTTGTTTCTTCTTCTCTTCCTTGGCAGGAGCGGCAGCGACTTCAGGCTTGGAACCGTCACCGGCGAAAGCAACATTAGGCGCAGTTGCAACACTAGATCCAATGTTAGAGATCAAATCCTGAAAATTTGGAACATAATTTAACTGCAAAGATATTGGAGAGCCACCTTGACATCAACTCCATTGAGAGTTTTGCACATAGACCAGGCCAAAACGGCTCGACAGTGACATCAGCAGCCGTGAGGATCATCTGAATCCTGCCTCCGGTAATGGCGACACCATCATCTTGAAGAGCGAGAGCTGCAGTCGTCCTATTCCACAGCTAAAAGACTGGTTATCTTCATAGTATTGACAACTTTATTACAAACCTTCTCTGCAATATTACATTTCCAGTGAGTGAAGGAGCACAGTTTTGGATGATTTAGTCAGTTTGTTGTTCTTCAAGGCCACCATATAGAATCATCCTTGAGGCGACAGAAATTCAGCAGCTTTCGGTAGTACTTATCCATCACTTGCCGACCATCCTTCCCACCAGCAAAACAGAAGTCCTAAACTGTTTTTCAAAGCCAAAGTCGAGCACAAAATTAGAGCAACCGACCAAGCAAAGCAGCGGAGAGACGTTTTTTGAGAGACGAATTCAGGCTTGGTAGCATCACCGGCAAAAGCAGCAGTGGGCGCAGTTCCAATACCAGATCCAACTAACCTGAAAAGCAGAGCTTTGCTGTTTAAAGAATCGCTGAATTTACGGAGAGGTCACCTTCTCTTCAAAAAAGGAGTTACTTCAGCGCGGATGCTGGCAGATGCTAGTTAAAGTGATTTTTCTTGCATCCTTGTTTTGTCACTCGGTTAGCCTCCGACGCAGCTTCTGTTGCAATTGCTGTCTTCGGTTCAGGCTTGATTTGACTGTTTCCGCACCACATTGACGCCTTGTTCGAACCATATTCATATACCTGAATACAAGAAAATTTTAGTCAAAATTTAAGGCACAGAGGAAAATCCGAAAACGACAGTTTTTGGAAGTACTCTATGCACCAAAATGTAGCCCATGATCTCTAGTACATGACCATCAGACAGATTTTTGATAGAACACAAAATCTACGACTAGAACCACTTTACAGCCAGCAACTCATTTTTTCTAGTCAAAAATGGGCGTTTTTGGTAGTTTTTTTATTCGTCCCGCATGAAATCGCGAAAATGCGCATTTTTTTGACAAATTTTTTCACAGAGAATTAGCAAATTTCTTGCTCTATGTTTTCAACGCAAAAAACCCTTGAAAATATGTGACTAATGACCACACGAAACCTGTTTTAGAGCACTACCCAGGAAAAAAATTTGTCCCATTTTTCATAAAACATTTTGAAAATCAAAGTTTTCCCAGCATATTGTGGCAAGTGATAGCTCATCTGAAAGCCCATTTATTAGGGAACCTGATAGGCGTAAGAGTTTACAAAATGTTCAGGAAATTCCACGGAAGAAGTGTAACAGAAGAGGAATGGTCAGAAACCACGATTTCCATGGAATTCCATGAATTTTTCATTTGGCGCGAAATTTCGAAAGTAATTATGATTTCGAATTTTGGGGGCTGTGGGATGATTATACACTGCTGATTTCTGTAAAATTTTGACCACTTTTTAACCTTTAATTAATTTTTTTTCAATTTTGACTGAATTTTGAGTCTTGGAAATCAGCAGCCCTGATGTAATTTGTAAAAAAACAGGGTATAAAATTGAATAAATCCTAGCTTCTACCTGCTTCAGAGTTACAAAAAAGATGTAAGGTCCTAGTGGGGGTCGAACCCACAATCTTTTGGTTCGAAGCCAAACGCGATTCCATTTCGCCATAGGACCACATGAAGGAAGAAGCAAACAAGCAATATATAGTTTACTATACTAATTATAGTTTTCTGTTGAGTATTTGCTGTGGCTTATGTATACAGCGTAAAATTTTACCGTAAACCTCTAATAAAAGCCGATAAGATTATATTTCCAGCCCCTTAAACCTCAAATTTAAGATTTAATATTAAAGTTTTACATGGGTAGCTGCTTATCCCATTTATTTTGCCCGATTTCAATACGAAACGCAGAATATTTACACGAAAAGCACTGAGGATAAGTTGCGAATTGTAATTAAATACAGCATTCGTAATGAAAAATTTCGAAAAAAGACATAAAAAAGGATTTAAAAAAAAAGATTTTATTTCATTTTATGCAGTACTTATTGCAAGTTTAGAGTGAAAAAAAAAGATTTTGACTAAACAATTCAAAAATAAAAAAGATTTTGGGTCCCGAAAAAAGGACAAATCTTTTTAAAAAGGACGATTACGAACCGTGATTAAAGGGCCATTGCCGTCTCCGACAACGAGAATTTCAAATGTTTGAATTCGCGCGGACACTTCTCTTTCGTCTCGCACTCTACTCTTTTGACTTGGTTCGAATGACTCAAAAGAGTACAATGAAAGACGAAAGAGAACTGTCTCGCGCGAATTCAAACATTTGAAATTCTCGTTGTCGGAGACGGCTATGGTCCTTTAAGTACCATGATCAAAATTTTCCGAAATTTTTTGAGCCACCCTACATAAACCTTTTTGTTACACCATGATAACGAGGTTCAAATGAATCCTCTGCTGCAATATTTTCCCCCCAGAGGGAGGATGGGCCGATCCCGGAGATAGGTGCAATACCGGGTCGACCCGCGGTCAGGGTGGAGCAAGCTCCAACACCCAACCAGGTTCCAAAAATAGGTTAATCTCTAAAGACCCCAATTGGAGTCGTATCGGAGATTAAGCCGATAAGAACAGATACTACACTTTGATCTTAGCCAAAAGGCCGAGAAGCGATAACATGTATTGTTACTTTGAGACTATACCCAAACAGGTATTTGACAACTGGCTGGGTTTGTAACTAAGTGAGACGGTTAGAGAACACACACTCTTTTCTTATTTAACTCTTCATCTCTTTTACCTGTGGAAATAGCTTTATTGAGACCAAACTAATACTCTCTCCCCATTTTCAGAAAAGACGATACGTAAAAATGCCCGCGTTTGGGAAAAAAATGCCGGCATTATGTGAAAAAGGCTCGCATTTTTTCGTTCTAGTCAAAAAGGCGAAAAAAAACTGTTATATTCCACATGCTTTGAATATAGTGTAATTCTTGAAGCTGAAACTGCAGTATTTTGTAGTAAATGGATGGTATATTATACAGTTGTCAAAATATGCAGACTCAGTATTTGTTATAAAGGGGTTTCACAAAAAAAGCGGACACTCTTTCAGAAAAAGCGGGTACTTTTTCGCCTTTTTGACTAAAACAAAAAAACGCGGGCACTTTTTCTCCAAATGCGGGCATTTTTCCGTTTTGTCTTTTCGGACAGGCTGAAATTGTAGTCACTCACCAAAATACTGAATTTCGGCAGTAAATTAATTATTTTCCACATCAACAAGGAAACATATCGCACTGTACGACTTGATTTAAAAAATTTGACAATGCCATTTCGACCATATGAAATTTCAATATTTTTGGGAACAGACAGAAAAACTCCAACCTGGAGACTCAAAAAACATCAAGCCGAAAACTGGCTTGGTCTCCCCTGTTGATTTTCGGAAACATATTTTTTTGCGCTCACACCTTGATGTAGGGATATTTTGAAAAGTTCGAAGTCCAGCTGGGTCCTACACTTTTTTCACCCGTTTGTTGAAAAAAAAATGTTGGACTCCTACGGGAATCGAACTTTTAGGGTGTCACTATAGGAAGGTAGGATTGTAAAATAATGTTTCGAAAATCCACAGAAGGGACCAAGGCAATTTTGATCTTTTTTACTTGTTTCTCGAGTGTCCAGGTTGAGTTTTTCTGTCTGTTCGCCAAAAATATTGAAATTTCCGACGAAAGATGTCCGTTTATCGAGGGGTACGTTTTCCAATGAGTGTCGTTTACTTGACCAAATCGGTTGACCACAGGGTGTCCGTTTATCGGGGGGGGTACGTTTATATAGCCATGTCACTTAGGCCAGCTCCTTAGGCCTTCTTATTGAAATTTTTTTGTAGTTCGCTAGACATTTTAAGTCCCGGCTAACCTTTGCTGGCCTACCCAAAGCCTAAGGGTTTACACTTGTTACAGTTACTGCTAAAAAAATAGAACGCCAAAATGTCACAAAAGGGGCCGAACGCACCAACGCCGTCGTTTTAGCAAATGATATATTTTGAAACATACTTTTATCCAGATATTTCCTAGTTCACCATATGGCGTGTTTGGCCGAGCGGTCTAAGGCGCTGCGTTCAGGTCGCAGTCCAGTTCTCTGGGCGCAGGTTCGAATCCTGCAGCACGCATATCCTTTTTTAATCAATAAGCAGCCGTATTAAATGAATGATTGTAGGGTATATCCCTTGATTTTTCCTATAATTAGCCGATTACCGACCCTAAATGAATTTTTTTTGAAAAGCTTTTATTAAAATCAACAATTTTTGAGGAAAAAATGTCTGGAAAGTCTGCCGTAATACCAAAATCTGAATCCGAATCCGTTGACATCAGACCGAGCGGTCTAAACCGCTGCGTTCAGGTCGCAGTCCAGTTCTCTGGCGCAGGTATTGTTTTTTTTAATCAATAAGCAGCCGTATCGGCTATCTTCAACTATTCCCCCACCACTCGATTCAACCCTACCCCCACCAGTCAATTTAGCTTGGGGGACCAAGGCAAATTTTTTACGTTTTTTCAGAAAAAAAAATTTGCCTTGGTCCCACAAGCTAAATTGACTGGTGGGGTAGGGTTGAATCGAGTGGTGGGGAATAGTTGAATTGCTCCGCCGTATCAAATGAATGAGGGTACGGTATATACCCGTGATTTTTCCTAGGCCTGATTATCTTCACTTATATAAATCAGTTGAGCAAATATTTTTTGTGAATGATAGCCCACTCTTCATGCTAGCATACACTAGTAAAACAATAGAGCTTGTTAAGAGCAGGTCATCTTTAGACAGAAAACGAAAGAAATGTGCTGTTTTGGGTGTATATACCCCCGGAAAATGGTCTATTTGATAGTTGACGGGTATTTTGAAAGCTGCTTGTCAAATGAAGCTTACCATAAGATTGTACGCCTGGGAAAAAAAACTTTGGGTAAAAAAGGCTAGAAATCTTTGTAATAAAATTCCGGTACTATTAGGTTGTAACATAAGTTCCCAGCGTTTTTTTTGGAATTTCAAAATTTTATTGGTGTTTCATAAAAGAAACATACATCAACAGTTGCATATCATTCAGTAATGTAGTCTCCATCGTTATTTACCACTTCCTTCCATTTTTCCGGCAATTTGTCGATTCCCTTCCGCCAAAAGTCACCAGGTCGAGAGTCGAACCAATCTTGAAGCCAATCTTCGAGTTCTGGCTTTATTCTTGGTTGAGGCTTCTCACCAGGGCTGACCCATTCTTTTTTTTGCTTCATGTTTACATAAAGACACCTTTTTTCGTCTCCAGTTACAATTCGGTACAAAAATCGCTGCTTGTGGCCATGTGTTCCTTGGTGACGAGCAAGGCTGAGCAGCGGCAGTAAGTCTCTTTTCCTTTTGCTTTTCCGTAAGCTCGTGGGGGACCCAAGCTCCAAGCCTTTGCACTTTTCCCATAGCCGCAAGGTGACGGGAAATGGTTATTGCATTGCTGTCCATCTTCTCAGCCATTTCCCGAGTTGTTTGACGGCCATCCTCCTTCAAAAGAGACTCCAGACGGTCCTCATCAAACTCGACTGGACGGCCGGAGCGGGAAGCGTCTTCAAGGTCAAAGATGCCCTTTTTGAATTTGGCAAACCATTCACGGGCAGTGCTTTCGCCAATAGCAGCCTCTCCGTACACAGCGCAAATGTCCCGAGCAGCTTGTGCAGCTTTTTGGCCTCGATTGAAAGCAAAAAGAAGAAGGTGTCGAAAATGTGATTTTTTGTCAACTTGACAATCCATTTCAATTGCCTATAACTGATTAAAAATTAAAGCACACAAGGGTAAATTATAGCGCGTATGAAAGAGCAAATACAGGGCTTAATTTTGGTAAATAACATGGCACAAGGCCAGCAATCATTCGTGTCAGGAGATACCGTCAAATAAAAACGCTGGGAACTTATGTTACAACCTAATATTTCATTGTACACCCCCCCCCCCCCTCCCCAAAAAAGCTATTCCAGTGTACCACCCCCCCCCCCCCCCAAAAAAAAACCAACCCCCGAAGGGGCGCAGGGGGCTTGAGAGTTAGAGATGCGCGCACTCACTTACCTTAGACATAATTCCGAGAAGCACACTTGATCATAAAATGCATATAGACTCTATTTTTCCACGGCCCAAGTTGAAAAACATGGTAAAGCAGCTAAAAAAAGTGGCCCCTGTATTATTCCCTTCCCCTCCCAATACAGCCCTGGATCCCTTTTAAAATTACTTTTCTGTCCTTTTTATAGCAAAATTATTACTTAAAGATGGTTTTTAAGTACTTATAAAAAGTTGGTTTTTTTTTGGAGGGGGGGGGCGTACAATGAAATAGCAGCAAAATTCCGATATTTTGCCCAAAACACGTTTCACCCATTTTACCCCTGGCCAACTCGAGGGTACAATGGGAAAAACGTGTTTTGGGCAAAATCTTGAGATTTTTTTACGAAGGTTTCTAGCTTTTGTTGCTCGAAGGAGTTTTTGCGGGTGTAGAAAATAATGGTAAGCTTCATTTGACAAACAGCTTTGAAAATACTCGTCAACCAAGAAATGTACCGTTATTCGAGGGTATATAACCCCAAAACCTCACAAATTTTTTTGTTCTATAAAGTTGACCTGCTTTTAGCAACCTCCATTATTTTACTAGTTTATGCTAGCATGAAGAGTGGGCTATCATTCTTTAAAAAAGAACTGCTCAGTTGATTTATGAAAATGAGAATAATTAGGGTTATGAAAAATCAAGGGTATATCCCCATATCCTCATTCATTTGACACGGCCCAACAAGTTTCCTGACAGCAGCACAAGTGTCCGTCCCCTCCAAAGAGTATTTTTCTCTAAGCCAACTTTTTTTCATTTTTCACCTATTTCACACCTTTTGCACCGACATGCTCAAGGGTAGTTGGTCGCTTTGCGGCCAAATACCAGCACATTCCACATTGCAATGTATTGGGGTTGAAAAAAATCAAGGGAAACTGAAAAGGTAGGCTTACAGAAAAATACTCTTTGGAGGGGTCGGGCACTTGCGCTTGTAGGCAAATCCCCTAAGTGTGTCATTCTCGAGATTGATATTAGATTAATCTAAAAAAGCCGACAAAGAAGCCTAGTAACAAAAAATCCACTTTTTACTCTTATCTTTTCAGAGGTGAAAATACTGATTTTTCCTCAGTGAATTTTTCTATTTACCAAAGTAGGTTCAAATGTCGAACAAAATACTGCCATCTCCGAAAAATTGGATTATGGATTCAGAATTTCATCCAGAAAAATGGCTCGATGTGTGTCGGTGTGACACCCGAAAAATGTGCCTTGGTCCCCCTAAGGTGTTTTTTTGCGAAAAATTCAATAATTGCCTTGGTTCCTCATGCTGATTTTTTCCGAATTTTTTTTTTTCACACATTGCTCCAAAAATAGTCAAATGCACTATTTGTGTTATAAATTCACATTTACAAGACTACCCCAAGAGTAGATAGATTGTAATGTTAGCCATGGGTTAGCCGCAGCACGACCAAAAACAACAGTTTTTTGTTTAATGGTTCGGTATAGTTATAGGTTAATAGAAAAAAACTATAAAATTCAAACACAAAAATTAAAAATTCCTGCAAATTAGTTGTTTTTGACACTTTCAGAAAAAGAATTTAAAAAACAGTAGGACCGAGGCATATTTTTTGGGGGCCTCACCAACACATATAGAGCCCAGAAAAGGTATAGCGTTTCGCACAATTTATTTCAAAATTTTGCGGGAATACGGTTTTAGCAGTCAGAATTTAAACTTAACCCTAGGGCGGTCACATGAGCACAAAGTGCTTATAATTTTTTTGATCACCCTTGTTTGTCCTTATTATGACAATTCTTGGTTTTCTGCCTACATCATGACCAAGCAGTCCCGGAGAATGAGACAAGAATGTTCAATCTGAGGCTAGACTTTACTTGCCCCCCCCCCCCCCACGGCTGACCCACTTTCGAGGTGAATTTTTAAAAACCGATTGCATATTCGTGTTTCTCGACCCGGATATTTACGGGAAATGATCATCAGATTCTGTGAAAGTGAAAAAAAACTTTTGGGATTTGCCTTGGTCCCCCAAGGTAAATTTTAGAAAAATTTGAAAAAAAAATTTTAAATTGGCGCCTTTTGAATTTTAAAGGGATTAAGGGCTGTATTGGGAGGGGAAGGAATAAAAGGGGCAATAATCACACAAGGCCCCTAACAAGAAGATGTTGAACATGGTTTTGAATACTGGGGCCTACCGCAGAAATAAACTCTGGTATGCATGCTTTTTCATACATCCAGAGTCACTTTCGAGTGATTTGTGTCTAAGGTATGTGGCGCCCCTTCGGGGGCGCAGGGGCTTGAGAGTTAGAGATGCGCGCACTCACTTACCTTAGACATAAATCCGAGAAGCACTCTTGATCAAAAAATGCGTATAGAGTCTCTTTTTGCCACGGCCCAGTTGAAAAACATGGTGAGGCAGTCGAGGAATACATATATTTACTTTTCTATTGTTCTGCCATAAAAGTGGCCCCTTTTATTCCCTTCCCCTCCCAATACAGCCCTTAATCCCTTTAAAATTCAAAAGGCGCCAATTTAAATTTTTTTTTTCAAATTTTTCTAAAAATTTTATATTGGGGACCAAGGCAAATCCCAAAAGTTTTTTTTTCGCTTTCACAGAATCTGATGATCATTTCCCGTAAAAATCCGGGACGAGAAACACGAATATGCAATCGGTTTTTAAAAATTCACCTCGAAATTGGGTCAGCCGTGGGGGGGGGACCAAGTAAAGTGTTACCCAATCTGACACCAAGAAACTTTGCTACTTGTGCTCAAACAATACAATGCTCCTAACTTGCTGTGGCAGGTGTCATGAGATTGTTTGCAAAGGGAATTCTATGTTATTTGTGACAATTGCATTGATCCATAAGTTTCAATTTTTCAAATTAAAATTTGGCTCATTTTTATGAGTCATACATGTTGAATAAAGGCACCAAAATGACCCCCAGAGTCTCCTCTTTCGTTTGACATATTGAAGATAAAATTTTGAGCAAATAAACCACATTTAATTTTAAAATATAAATAGTGAGCAAATAAAGCACATTTAATTTTAAAATATAAATAGTGAGCACAAACTGCTCACGTGCCCAGGGGCGACAATTTTTAAGTGACCGCCCTAGGGTTAATGTGGAAAATAATAAATTACTGCAGAAAAGGGCGGAACATTTTTTGTTAGAGATTCCTTTTTTTTGTCAAAAATTCACTTTTTTCTGTCACAGATTTCATATGTCAAAAATTCACTTTTTCTGTCAGAGATTCACTTTTTTGTCACAGATTTCCTGATTTTTGTCACAGATTTAGCTAAACCAAAAGGGGGACTAAGTACTTTCAAAATTGGTCCAAAATTTTTTTTCTTATTACAGCCTGAATTTTTTTCACGACGTTTCTACCATCTTTTGAGCATTTTTGCCAACAAGTTTTTTTCCCGCAAAAATTTTCGCGTTGGGGATCAAGGTAGCCCAAAATTTTTGGTAACCTGATATGTGACCTCGGTTTATCAAGGAAAAATTTTTTTTGCAAAAATGCTCAAAACATGGTAGAAACGTCGTAGAAAAAATTTCAGGCTGTTATGAGGAAAAAATTTTTGGACCAATTTTGAAAGTGCTTGGTCCCTCCTGTGGTTTTAGCTAAATCTGTGACAAAAATGAGAAAATCTGTGACAAAAAATTGAATTTGTGACAAAAAAAGTTTAAGCCTGCAGCAAATCAGTTAAAATTCTCTTCGAAAAAGTGCTCTGGCGTTCTGCAAATGTATTTTACAAATATAATTTTTTTCAACGCAAACTTAAGATTGACCTACTTTTGTTCGAGTCTAGCAAATGTACTAGTTAAGTGATGAATTTGCTTATCCCCTTGCTGCTATGTCTTTTGATTGGCAAGAGCATGGAATTATTTCCCGGAGCTGAGCCAGAAGAAGGGGATTACAGGCATTTGTACCCAGTTGTTTGCTTATCCATCTGTCCTTACGAGAAATATGAGCATTCTCTGTCTCATGTGCTTGGATTGGTAGAAGCTCTGAGGTATCCAAAGACAGGATGCATGTATCTTTCTTTGTAGAAGGTGAACAAGATGAGGACGTGCAAACTCCGTTTTCTTCTGCTATTAACAAGTTTGTTTTATTCAGCGGATTTAAATTTTATAGTTAGAGATTAAAATTAACTGAACTAACCAAATAACTGTCTGGGAACTAGAACACCGATTTGGAAATAAATGTTCGGCTGGGTGGACCAAAAAGCGGTTGGAAGTACAAAAAACCGGACGGCTATCAATAACCGACCCCAAATATTTTTTTTTTGAAAAGTTTGATCAAAATCGTTAATTTTAAATGGCAAAATTTTCTGGAAAGTCCGCCTTTTCATCAAAATTTCATTCTGAATCCGAACCCGTTCAGATCAGATCAAAATATTATTTATTGGCTGAGATATCCACTAAAATAGATAAGTGGTGCTGAATTCCTGGTCTATCTATTCAAAAAAGCTATTTATCAGCATTTTGAAATTATTATAATCTGATCTCAACGTGTTTAGATTTAGGATGAGATTTTGGTATCAGGGTGGGCTTGCATAAACTTTCGCCTTTAAAAATTAACGATTCCTATCAAAATTTTCAAAAAAAATCATTGATGGTTGGTAGCGGTACCGGACAATATTTCGCCGACATTATTTCGCCGACATTATTTCGCCGACATTATTTCGCCGACAATTATTTCGCCGACATTATTTCGCGCAACATTATTTCGCGGACCAATATTTCGCCGCGACAAAATTTCGCCGATATTTTAAGTGTTGTTTTTTTCTAATTCGACCCTTTTTTCTGGATGATTTTATGGCGATATCAGTTTATGTAATCATTTTATGCAATCGTCGGTTCCTTTTTGGTCTCCTCATTTATGTTTTATCTTCACGTATTTGTTGTGTTAGTTTTATTTGTCACTATATTTTTCAGATATCTCTTCGAAGTATGGCTAACTTGATCGTTCATCCGAATTGGATGCGTGATGTTTCAGAGGCTGTCCATGAAATACAGTATGTTTTTTGTTATTTTCTATTATTCTATTATTTTCCGCAAGTCTGTGCCAGAAAAAGAGCGATAATGGAGATGATCGTCGACCTCCGCCAACTCCTAGAAATCTCAGGGCTTATGGTCCTTCAAAGAAGAGAAGGAAGTACCGCCTTGCTGACGAACGAATAAAATGAATAATGACACAAGCAGTGAACAATTGGAAGAACATCTTTCCTTTCCAATATCTGGGTGCGATCGCTTCCAACTTCAGAATGGCTCAAGGTCTTTACATTCCAGCCAGCGAGCCAGAATCATCTGATGAAGAAATTCTGAATCTGGATAGAGAATAATAGGAGTGTTCATATGTTGTTATTTACTTCTCTGATTTGGTGTTATTTGCCTTTCTGATGTGTTGTTATAGAACTAGAGTCAATAAAACTTTGTTTTGGATTTACTTGAAAAATGTTTGGCATGTAATTAATGAAATTAGTAAAAATAAATAATGGCGGCGAAATTTAGTCGCGGCGAAATAATGGTCCGCGAAATAATGTCGCGCGAAATAATTGTCGGCGAAATAATGTCGGCGAAATATTGTCATGTACCCGTTGGTAGTCGATATTTTACCTAACAAACCCAGCATTTTGAAGGACCATGCTCGTGCAAGGCCTGGCAATTGTTGAGGGTCAGTTTCTGAAAATTTCGGTTCGGGTAACTGAAAATTTAGTTTTCCCGACAACCCTGCAAAAGAGCAAGGAAATTTGAGAAGAATCGGTATGAACAGTCGGGTTTACTTGTTCTGGCATCTTCGTTTACAGACTGAGCAGCCACCTACAGATTGAAGACCGAGCCAAAGGTTCGGCAAACTTAAAATTTGGCAAAACCAAACCCGAACCGAAATTTTCGACTACCGACCCGACCTCGACAAATCCAAAACTCAGAGCACACGACACTCCGAAAATGTTTAGCTTATTTTTAAGCTCGGGATCCAACCCAGCTGAATGTTATGGTTCAGTTGAGTACTCATGCTTTACGCTGCACGCACAATTGCTGGGTTTGACAGAATTAAAAATTGGAGCGATAAAAATGTTTTAAATAAAATGTCCATAGCGAAAAATGTTTATGGGTCCCCACCAATTCCAATTTCAACGATTGCTGTGCCTTGCACGAGCATGGTCCTTTAAAACTGATTTGCGAACTCTAATATCGGACAAACTTGAACTATAATGTCCCCTTTTTAGAAGCTTGTGAAAAAAAATTCAATTCAAAGAAAGGAAAACTTGAAGAATCCAAGAATCTTTGGTCGAAGTTACCCATTTAATCGGATTAAAAATAAAAGATGATTTCATAAAGACTGTCTGTAGAAACTATGGTAGGATCGTGGCCGGGCATATGGCGGAACGTTGCCAAGTTGACCCATTAAAAGTTAAGTTAGACTAACAACGATTAAACAAAATAGTTTAGATGGGTGACCGAGCTTTCCCAGCTCTACCTCTCAACAGCCCTGAAGCAAGTGGATCGTAATTGGCGAGAAGAAGCACTAGTAAATGCTCGAAGAAAGTCTTGTGCCTATGCTTTCCTGATGGACTCAGACAATCTTCTCATGCAGAACTCCCTGAAGCAGTTGATCGATTTGGACAAAAACAATGTGGTTGTCTCTCCTCTCCTCAATGCTCCTTTTGGCTCACATTCAAATGTGCACGGATTGCTGGGTGAAGAGTTTTCTCTTCGCAAACAAGTGGAAAGTGTTCGGGTAAGTGTTTTGCAAGCTAAGTTGCAGGATCCGGCATTTTAAGTACAGTCGACAACCTATATAAGATACCGCCCGAAAGTTCGATCCACCTAGGGTCCGACATTTTTTTAACGTCATTGCTGAAATGATTTGCCAAATGTGATATGTCAGTATAGTCGGAAATATCGCAAACATTCCGATTTTGCCGATTGTTTTTGAGAAATAATATATGCATGAGTTATCCGAATATCTGAAACATCCATAAGTTCGTGGTTGGTTATACACAACTCGCAATGTTTCAACATGGGTTTCACGAGTTTTTATTTGTATGAGCCAAAGAAAATTGACAGATGGGTTCCAGAATCAGAATTCAACTTGTAAAATCAGAACAAAAATTTTTGATGGATTTGAAATTCAACATTCAATGAAATTTGGAGACCCATCAAGAAATCCTTTTTGTATTTTATAAATTGCATTTTTATTCTGGAACCCATTCGCTAATTTTCTGTGGCTTGCATAAGTTAAAACTTATGAAACCCATGCAGAAACCTTGCGAATTCTGTATAAGCAACCGCGAACTTATGGACCATCCCGATACTTTTGTCATTTTTTACCGCAACGCTCTATATAAGATAGCCCTTTTGAAATTTGGAGGTATCTTTCTATGGAGCGTTGCGAAAAAATAGCAAAGCTATATATGTTGCATTGGTTTTCCTGTAAAAATAATATAGAAGTGCAAAAAACACTTTGGAGGCTTTTGGAGAGAAAAAAATTTCAAAAAAATCAACAGGCGGACCAAGTCATATTTTTTTGAGTTGGGCGTGAGTGCATATAAAGCCGAGAATCTCGAACAGTTCGGAGCCCTGTTTTAAAATCTTTATCAGTCCCATTGATCCTATTAAAAGTCCTACGTTGGCTCTATTGACCTTTAGAGTGCGTTATTTTTTAGCCTGGTCCTCCTGTTGCTTTTTCTTAAAAAAATTCCTTGGTCCTCCTGTTGTTTTGAAAGTGATTCGGGTTATAGTTATCATGTTGATCATGATCCTGTTGACCCTGATAACCATGATCCCACTATTAACAACTATAATAGACAGGGGGACCAAGTCATCTTTTAGTAAAAAAAACAACAGGATGACCAAGCTAAAAATAATGCCCCTCATTAGAGTAACTTTTGGAGCCCTGTTTCAAAAATTTTAATAGTCAGCTTTTTAGGTGTACTACTCCAGAGGTCCCCTGCTCATATATATGAAACATAAAGATGCCTCCTATTTGTCGTTTGATGACAGCAATGTGCTCAACTACCAAGGAAATGGCCATCCTATCAGTGTGTTCGCCTTCTCCGCATTTGCAATGAATATCTCCATTCTGATGGACAACCACAACTTTTATGGATATTTGGTAGATTCTGGTCTACATTCGCCTGCAGAACATAGAACCATTGTGGGTTTTTCAAATAAAAATAAAAACTGAAAAAAAAATTCTTTGATTTGTTTCAGCTGAACAGCTTTTTGGCCAATCTGGTCTCTGACTCTGGACCTATGCCATTTCCACATTCCAATGTTCTTGAGCCTCAGTATCCCATCGCAACTACTTTTGGATTCGACAAAATTTTTTGATCAATTTGAGAAGACGTCCTGAACGATTGAGAAAAGTCAGTTCGAGTCACGTTTTTTAATCTCATTTATTATACAGTCGAATGGGAGCACTTGAACCTCAGTCACCAGGACCAGTGCAAAATTGCAAAATAAATGTTTTTTCGAGACTTTTTAAAAATAATAAACTCAAAAATTTCAAAAAAAATTGCCTTAGTCCGCGTAGCTGTATTCTTTCGGCAACGTACTCTCTCGGCAACGTACAGATGAGGCCAATTCCTAGGGGGTACTTTGCCGGAAGTCGACTCTAAAAGTCTAATGCTTTTTAAATAAAATTTTTGAAATATTTCTGCAGGCATCTTTGGCGGGGACCATTCACGAAGTTGTCATAATAAGAGTTGCAGTTAGGGTTCGAGTAATTTGGTTACGGATAGAGGAGACTCTGAAAAAAAGAATGGGGACGTAAGAGGGTGGCTACAGGGATCTTGAGGAGGTTAGAAGTGATACTGTCAAAAAACTTAGATTCCTCAGGGGTCTGAAAACCCTAGATGCAAAGTCGAATGACAAAACTATAGAACTTTCCAAAAAAGGACCGAAGAAATGAGATTGTCGCATATTTTCGCCCTGGATCGACAAATGATTATAGTCGACAGATTATAAAAAAGAGGCAAAAAGTGTGGTACTTAGGGAACCAAAGTATTTAAGAGACTGCTATTGCAACCAGAATAAAAAAATAGATGGCTCTATACGTGTTCGAGGCTTCACCCCAAAATATTCCTTGGTCCCCCTGTTATTTTTTTTTTCGAAAAAAATTCGAAAAAGTGCTTTTTCTCCCTATTGTTTTTTTGGAACACCTTTTTTTTCAAAATATTGTTACTTTATAGGCTGCATGCTGAGGCAAGAGTACTTTAGCGTATGTTGAAACAGACTCAAACACGCGTTTTGAAGCTTAAAGAAGCTTGAAAAACATGCTTCAGCTTGCTAACATACGCTGGCCTACCTTTGCCTAAGCCTAAATCAGCTTGGGGTACCATGGCAAAATTTTTTGCTTAGAAACAGTTTAAAGTGTTCATAAATACTTTGTGAAACTGAATAAAAAAATTTGCAAAAAAACAACAGGGGCGACCAAGGCATATTTTTGGGGGAAGCCCCGAACACATATAAAGCCAAATAGATTGTATAATTATTTTAGTCATCAAATACTGAAAAAATTTAAATATATTTTTTCCATTTACTCAGATGAGTGAAATCCTCCGTCTCATTGGTATCAAATTCGAGTTTCTCGAGGCAGTTGATGGCAAGCAATTGACTGAAGCAGATCTAAGCAAACTGACTATGTTGCCCGACTACGAAGATCCGTTCTACAAACGACCAATGAAAAGTGGCGAAATAGGATGCTTTCTCAGCCACTACAAAATCTGGGAACAAGTTGTGCAAAACAAGTGGGACCGAGTTATTGTAAGTAGTATCCGTCTAATTTATCAACTATAGTTTCCGGAAATTTTTTAACGGAAAGTTTTCTTGGGAAATTTTCTATTTGGGAAAATTCAAAATTTTTCAAAAATCCGGAAAATTTTCAAATAGTTTTTTTGGCCAGGTGAAACATCTTTTGTTTTTCAAATTATATCGAACCAACAATTATTATGCAAAAAACAATAAAAACATTTTCGAAAGATAAAAAAACAATCTTGTTATCCTAATGGAGTTACTTATATAAGCAGGCTTACTTTTTTGAATTCATGCATTTGTTTAGGCGGGTTTTTTAATTCGGGATTTTAAAGAAAAAGCCATATGCACAGGATTGACCAGATAATGAAGAAAAAATTAAAGCATGTCATGTCACAACAGCAAAAAAAACAATAAAATTCTTGAAAATTACAAAAAATTGACCCTACTATAGAATACCCCCCCCCAAAAATCCGACCTTGAAAAACTTAAGTAAAAAGTACCCAAATTTATGTCCCAGACCTCGGAAAATATGCGTAAACTCTTTATTAGTCACAACTTCCGTACGCTGGCCTACCCCAAGCCTAAGGGCTAAGCCTAAACTTGTTGTTTGCAAGGGTAGTTACAGCATTTTTAAAAGCTTGGATTTTGGGGGGGGGGGTATTCTATAGTAGCGCCAAAAAAATTTCAAATTTAAAATTTTCCTATTTGCAAGACCCGTAAATGTTCAATTCAACAACCATACTTTTTATGTAGGTGCTGGAAGATGATGTCCGCTTCACTGAAAATGCTACAAAAGTGCTGAAAGGATGGTAGAAGACTTGATGAAGACACAGCTGGAATGGGACTTTATATACTTTGGTCGCAAGAAAATGACCCCACCAGGAGATGAATTTTTTGTGCAAGGTGTCAAGTTTTTCTGTGGAAGCCTAAATATTATTATAAATATTTTTAGGTCATCAATATTTGAGCACTGTGGGCTACTCTTATTGGACGCTGGGCTATGCACTAAGCCAGAGTATGTTTTGTATAAAATATTTGGCTCTATGATAAAATCGGACGCAACTCATTAAGACCCCCCTTCCAAAACAAAGCTAGTCGGAAATACCCCCCTCTTCAATAATTTTTCAGGTACCCCTGAAACCATACTTTTTTTTTGGCTGAAATTATTACTTTTAGTCCCTCCACCTAACGTTTAGGGCCCGAAGCCCAAGCCTAAGGGCTAAGCCTAATTCTGAAGCCTAAAAATTATTGGGACGGGGTTTTAAAACCGAGTAGTGCCTAAAATCGTATATGTTTCATGTCTTGGTACCGCCAGTTACTATTGAATAAGATAAGGAATTGATGCCATTTGAACTCATTTGAATTTTTTTGTAAAAAGAAGCATTCAGTATGATGTCACTTTATTGAGCACTATAGTGAAAATTACAAAAAATTATTGCAAAATTCGAATTCCAGGCTTAAAAGGCTAAAATAATCCGGATTGGAGAATAGATGCAAGTATTTTGAGAAATACCTAGTCACTTAAAAGGGCATGCTTGTGCGTTTCAAAAAGTTAAGGTGGGGGGCCAGCTATTTTTTTGAATCCTTCAATTATTCACTTGTTTTGCATCATATCTAATATAACTAATATTGATGACCCATGCCACTTTTAAAAACTAGGCCTAAAACATAAAAATCTGGATGAGAGTGCATGTGAAACTTGATCAAGAAAGAAAAAAAAGCTGGTCCAAGCCTTTTCTCCGTGTCAGGCACGGGCATGCCACTTTAAAGGGTGTCCGAAAAATAATCCTCTTCTCCTTGACTGAAAAAATCATGCCAATTAAACCTCCCTGAGAAAGTTGAATTGCGGTCTCGCTGACTTGTGGGCCTGGAATTAAGCCTTTTACGGCTGACCTGAAATTTGTTTCAGAACAAGATTTTTTGATTTGTCCGAAAATTCTTGTTTTAATCATAAAAAATACAAAAATTCCAAAATTCATTAAACTAAAATAATTTGTGAGGGAGGTGGCAAAGTATTTGAATGCATACTTTGAGGAGCGATTTTTTATAAATCCTTACTTCAAAAGCTCAAAATATAAATTTCATATTGTAGCTGGTGCGAAGAAACTACTTGATGCTAATCCTTTGAAGAAGTTGATGGCTTTGGACGAATTCCTTCCGATAATGTATGACAAGCATCCCAACGAAGGCTGGAAAAAACATTTTGATGGTCACCGTACTCTGCTAGCATTCACAGGTCAAACATATCAATTTTTTTTATTTTTTTATAAAATTTATATTTTCAGTATACCCAGTGATTGTGCAGCCAGAGCGTTACACACATGAACCAGGTCTTGAAAATGAAAAAATTTGTTTTTCTTAATTTTTTTTATATTGAAAATTGTTTTAGGCTATGTAAGTGACACAGAAGGATCCACTATTATTGCTAATTTTGGCAAGAATACAACTCCCACCCTGTCAGCCGAAGAAGTGGACGAAATAGAGCAGGAAAAACGACGCAACAAATTTTTTAGTCAAATTGATACCACTGGAAATGATGAACTCTGATCCACAAATATTTTTTTAGTTGGATTATTAATATTGGGTCTTGTCAAAATCAAGAATGTTAGCTGTAAAAAGGAGATTAACTATAAAAAAGTTGGTCCAAAATCTATTGAAAAAACACAATGCCACAAAAAAAATTTGAAAAAAACTTGCACAATTTTGACATGGTCTGATAGAAAATAGCCAGCTAACATTTTTTTCTCATACCATCTATAAATTCTGCTTTCACTGATCAACTTTCCTTGGGCCCGAATTGATTTGGATTATTTTTTCGGTTATATATTCTAGCTAACTCCCCCTGTGACATGGACCGTGTATTTGTGTGAAAGTCCAGACGGTTTCTGGTCAAACTCCAGTGAAGATTAATCAAAAATTGTATTTTTGGCATCGCATACCAAATAAAATCTGAAGCTCAGGGGAAGTCGACCATTGAAAACGTAATTAAGAGATTACCACGAAAAAATTGGCTTTTTGAAACCAGGCTAATTTAATTGGGCTACTTTCTACTTTCAACTGCCATAATTGTTGCCTTTATTGCCTTGATCTCTAAGCAGGTTATATATTTACTACAAGATAAGCAAAAATATTTGACGTTGGACAAAGTTTTTAATATTTCTGCAAATTGGTTGGCCACTCTATTTTTCGCTCTTGAAAATGGAAAAAATCTGATAAAATTAGTTCAAAGTCCAAGCTTTTTGAAGTTTATCTTGTAGTTCAAATAATTTAATTTTTTCGCAATATTTTATCACAGTCAAACCTCGAAATAGTTAGACGCCCTCTAGTTCGTTCCCACCTAGGGGTTGACATTTTTAACCTAATTTTCGAAGTCTTTAAAGCCTGACGGTCCGGTTTTACATATCGCAAAGATTGTAATTTGGCCGATTCTTCAAGAAAAACGGCAAAATCGGAATCCTTATGATATTTGGGACCAGATCGTCAGAAAAGAATTTATAAAAGACTTCAAAAATCAGGTTAACAAAGGTGTTAGACCTAGGCGGGAACGAACTTTTGGACAGCAGCCCAAGTGACCGCCCCTGGGGTCTCACTATATCTAAGATTTTTGACTGTAATCTTCTTTAATTTCATGTAATTTAATGTTTTATTACTTGCCAAATCTCATCTCAACTTGCCACCCAGCTTTACTTTTTTGTCCACTTCTAGGTCACAAACTAATTTAACACTAAAGCATTAATAATTGCTGGTAAATTTTTTGTAATATATAAAAATGCGTTTTTTTTCTTTTTGTAAAACAAATAAAATTGTTCAGATTGGATGGAGTAGTTACGAATTTTCGAGCAGAAACTTTTACCTGCGAAAAAAATTTTACTTTTTACTTGCGATTTTTTTTAAAGTTTTAATATTTTGAACTTAGCTGAATGGGATGTGTAGGTTAGTTTCAAATTTCGTTTTTTATTTTTAAAATCTTTTTAAAAATTATATGCTATACCGTATAGCATTTAACTGAGTTAACTGAGTGCCAACCCTATACTTGACGTCTCGCTTTTCGCCTCACTTTTTGCTTATTTTTCATTAGTTTTTTCTGTGTGAATTTTTTATATATCCACAAAGCTACTTGACCTCCAAAAAGCGACTTCACACAGCCGAAGAGTGAACCCTAGTAGCGCGAATGTCTTCCCACCATTTCTTCTTGTCGCTTCTGGTAGCGAGTCTCTCAACTCTACGCTTCGCCAGTATTATTATTTCGTAAACATTGTTAGTGATATAGCAATCGCAGTAGTTGAACAGGTTTTTTTGTGGTTTGTAGTTACTAAGTTTGCGTCCTCGATCAGGATCAGAAGATACACAAATAGCATGCTTCAAACCAGGTAGGTCAATGGAAGGGCCTGGAAATTTTTTACAAGATCAAAAATAAGAACTAGGTCGAGATGGCAGGACGATGAAAAAGAAGGCTGCTAATCTGATAACGAAAACGAAATCTTCTTTGAAAATATCAATAAAAATAGGTGTTCACAATGAAAGGTGAATGTTACTGGATCAAGGTCACGTTTGTGGAATGACAATCATTGAGTTTTAACATGAAAATCAACTAGAAAAACGTTAAAGAAAAAGCGGCGCAGCCGCCCTTAAAATCGGATAGGGGGGGGATTATTAGAGGGTGGGGATTATTGTTCAACCCCCCTCGGCGGTGGGGGATTATTAGAGGGTGGGGGATTAATAGAGGTTATACGGTATTTTTCGATCTTTCGTCTCTCTATTTTTCAATAAGTGAAAAATTTCAAAAAGTATTTACATTGAAGAATAGAACGCTAAGCTTAGCCCAAGCTTTTGCGAAATTTGTTTTGACCATAATTATTTGTAATCTCGGCGACGCTTAGAATACCAAATTTATCTGGGCTGGTATTAACAATTAACTTTTACCTTTACCGTTACCTTTACCTTCAGTGTTACCGTTACCTTTACCTCTAGCTTTTACCTTTACCATTACCCTTAGTGGTAATAACAATTTTACCGTTACCTTTACCTTTACCCTTACCTTTACCTGCAGCGGTATTTACTATTGACTCTTACCTTTACCTCTAGGTTTACCATTACCTCTACCCTTACCTCTAGCTTTACTTTTACCCTCACCTTTAGCTTGATGTCAATGTTCTTACCTCACCTTGCCATTTCACCTAACCATAAAAAAAGATTTAAAAAAGGTGTTATTAAGTGTGACACACGATTCTCCCCATAGTGTCTTCCCATTCAAGTTAGTTACCACCTAGGGTACAAAACTTTTCACCGCCATTTTTAAAGTCTTTCAAAAAAAACGATTCTGAAAGAAGAATCGTTTCGTCAGCCTAGCACATATTATGAATCCTATTTTATCGGTCATTTCGAAAAATGTTAAAACTTTTGCTAGTGAGATCCTTAGCTATTCTCTATACATGTAGGAGACCTGAATAAAGTGTAAATTCACTCCTTAATCTGACACACGTGTCAGTTCTCGCCTCAGTCTGATTCACACTGACGCCTGAATTTACACTTGAATTAGATGGACACCAGGAATTCAGACGTAAATCAGATGGATGCGTAAATTCACACGTGGATTTGTTGGAGGCGTGAATTAACATGTGAGTCAGATCAAAACGTGAATTCACACGTGGATCAGATGGAGGTGTGAATTTACATGTGAGTCAGATATATGTCAACACGGAAACCAGTACATGATAATGCAACACGGAAATAACCCTCTGCCTAAGCTAAAAAAACAGCGGAGGAGGGCAACAGCATGAGTACAGAAGCATTGTAGCTTTTTTAGAAATGACTGGTGAAATTGCAATTTTTAGATTATTTTGGACTAGACTGACAAATCAGGATCGTCAAAAGACTTCAAAGACGGCGATAAAAAGTGCCGAGCCCTGCGCGTCAACGAACTTTCCGTGTGGCCTTATTTCGAGGGTCCATCATGGTTGATATAATGGTCCCAAAATAACTTAAAAACAGTAAACCCATCATAAAGTGACTTCCAAAGTCAATCGATCTGTCAAAAATAAAACAGAAAAAACTTAGTAGTAAGCTAATCTTTATGGTAAAGTGACTGCAAAATCGTGTTCAGCACCCAATTTTACCTTAGATGAGGTAATTCTACATTTAGCTGAAACATAATAGCTAAAGGTAAAACTTTTACCCTGCTCGGGAGCAGGGTAAAAATTTTATGATACCCCCCCCCCCTGTAGTTTTACCCTTACCTTTACCATTACCTTTAGCTATAGGTAAATAGTTAATAGTGGTAAAGGTAAGAGTAAAGGTAACGGTAAAAGGTAAAGGTAACGGTAAAATAGTTAATACCGGTAACGGTAAAAGTTCATTGTTAATACCAGCCCTGGTCACAATTATCGGTTGTCGCAAGGAGTTCAGTCTACTCTCGATGCGACACCACCCGCTCAAGTTCGTACCCGCCTAGGGTCCTACACTTTTTTCACTCGATTTTTGAAGTCTTTGTCGAACCTGATTCGACAGTACTATCAGAAATACCGTGAAAATTTTATTTTACTGGTCGTTTCTGAAAACTTGAATCTTATGCCAGTAATACTGCCGTCTCTTGGTACAATACCGCGACTTTTGAAAAATCGGCGGTGTTATATCGAGAGATGCGAGTCTTACTGGCAATAGTTTCAATTTTTTCAGAAACGACCGGCAAAATGAAAATCTGTACGATATCTCTAATAGGACTGTCGAATCAGGTTCGACAAAAGACTTCAAAAATTGAGGTAAAAAACTGTCGGACCCTAAGCGGGTACGAACTTGAGGGCGTGGTGTTATATCGACAGTAAACGGTACATTGAAAACGCGCTGGATCTTTGACTGAAGCTCTTCGAGACCAGTCAGTCGAATGTGGCCCTGCTCAAGGTATCGCGTCTCTTACGGCCTTTATTTTACAGAGGTCACGGCCGTTTTGTGTCGTCATCGAATGTCTGTCAAGTGTTATCTCAAACTCGAAGCCTTCTAGCTAAAAGAAGATCCATTAGTCTCCCAAAGTCAAAAAAAGTTTTTGCAAGTATTTTTTAAACTCCAAAAAGACGTTTCTTCTTGTGCTATAGCCCAGCTAGCAACCCCCCCCCTGGGTACGCCTATGCTCGATTGTGAACTCCAAATTGAATTTGAAATACGTAAAAGAGCCACCAGGGAATTTCAAAAATCCGACCATATGTTGTCCCGTACGAAGCACTGCAGAAATTTGTGGGAAGCATCCGAAAATAAAATTATTTTTTTTCTCGCTTTGCTCGGCAATACAACCATCCTATTTTTAGGAAGTCGCGTAGACATTGAACTAGCAGACGGGAGGCAATTTCACTTAAAAAAACTGATAGCCACGGGGTTTGTTAACCCTTTAGCCTGCAAATTGATCTAAAATTAATTATCAATTTATTTTTTAGTGGGTTCAGTCAAATCTATGCTGGAGAGGATGTGGAAAGTGGGGAAAAAGTGGCCGTCAAGCGAATTGTCTGCTACTCTACCAATGAGGTGCAGCGAACTCAGCGTGAAGCTGACTTTCATATCAAGTTTGGTTCGGATTCCTCATTCTCCAATCATATCATGCCGCTTATTGGAGTTTCAGGTTACTTTGCTGATTGAAATGAAAAAACTGTCTAATAAGATTTCTCTTCGTTTTTCTCATTTTTGAACTTCGGTTAAAATTTGGCTGTTCGGGATATAATTTTGACTTGCGCTTAAAGATAGAAATTTGCCTTTTTGAGATGCTGCGATGCGATGTTTCTTGATAAAAAAAATTTGCGATGCGATGTGCGATGTTCCGAAAAAATCAGGTGCGATACATAGCAGCGATGTGCGATGTTTTTCCCAATCGGACCCAAATCACCTCTATTATAACAACAACCAAACAAATCAACATTTCAATACTCAAAATTCAAGACTGGAAGATTGGTCATTAGAATGCTAGCTTGCTTTGTTTCCGGCTCTTTCTGCACTGCAGTAGCGTGTCTTGTTCGGAGCATTAGGCTTGCCTGAAAACGCAAAAAAATATACTGTGATAAACGACAGACAAAAATTGCAAAACCACAGAGTTTTTCACACGATCTTCATAGCAAAATGTAGCCTGTGTATAAATATTGATTGCTCTGCTTTCTCAGGACTCAGATTGGATCTTCTGTAGTCATAGACGTCCCTTGCTACCGAGAAAATCAGTTCACTAGGCGGACTTGTCGCCGGAGCAGAAAAAAAGCGACGCGCCACCTTGGGCAGGACCAGATACGTCTTCTCTTTCACCTTAACCAAAAGCAATTACATTGGAAAAACTTCCTTTAAAACCAAGCTTCCAGAATTCCAAAAGATCCTTTTCTGTGTTGATAAACTTCAAGTTGTTGTATGACTTCATCTCAATAATTGCATTGCTTTCTTGCTGCACATCCGATCCCTCCATGTCCCTGTACAGGTCGCTGTGTTTTCTGAAGAAGGACTATATTCGCTTGGGCGGAGAAGAACGTACCTCTAAACCAGAAATCAGTTCATAAACTCCCATGCAATCATGAACAAATCACTGGCAGGCACTTCCACTTCTTGCCCGAACTTACTTCTGCTCTTTCACATCAAACTTCGAAAAAAAACAGTCCAAAATCGTTTCGCGTATTTCTCCCAGCGCCCACTCCCTCAGGTTTTCATATGGCTGTGCAGCAATCTAGCAATTCAAAGTTGGACTGAAATTGGCGCATCTGCTCGAAACATTTGCTTTGAGGCAGCTTTTAACGGCTCCAGCACCTTTATCACTTTCTCCAGCAGTGAGATGTCCTTTCAAATTTGCTGGCCAGCGATCCAGCATCGCAATCCTTTGTTGCAAGCATGACACTTTTCTCCTGTCGCTGACGTCTTTGTGAAGAGGAATTTGCTAGCTTCTCCTTCTTCTTTCAGCTCGATTTTCCACATGAGGCTCATTCTGGAGAAAAAAAACATGAGGAACAGCAATATTACCAACAAAAAAAGCAGAAAAAGCAGCAAAACGAGGAAAAATAATGGAGAAAAAAATGTTGAGAAATAAAATTTTTTTGAAAAACAAAGTATGATATTTTTAAAATTTGCGATGCGGTGTTCGATGTTTTTGAAAATTTGCGTGCGATGTTGCGATGCCATGTTTTTTTGCCCAAATCGGCTGCGTGCGACGCGATGTTGCGATGCGATACATCGCATCGCTTCTATCTCTACTTGCGCTCGCCTATATTGCACCTAAAACCTTGCCTATTTGAAAAAAGTTGCATAACAGCCAAAAATAATTCAAATTCAAAAAGGCGCCCATTCAAAAAATAGGGGAAAAATATGAAAATACGTCGTGAAAATTTTGACCGAAAAGTGAAACCATTATCTTTGAAACAGCATGAATTTCAGAAAGCCGTCTGGCAAGCACCTCTGCCATTCAATTCTCACTAGTTTTTCCGTTGTGCAGGGTTAGGAATTTGTTGGTTTTGTATTTGTCAAAAATGCTTTCAAGTTTTCAGATAGGCAGTTTGCAAGATGAACTGACTTCCAGGTGAATTTTTATATCCAGAAAAATTTCAGGAATGTTTTAAGTCGTTTATATTAGTTTTTTTTGCAAAACCGGGGTCATACAATAGATTGTGCATTTTAGAATATGAAATATAAAAAATATCAACAAATGGGCGCTACTGTAATATAGCCCCCCCCCAAAAACCGACTTTTTTAGGGATGGTCAAAAACCATTTTTACACAATAATTTCGCCATAAAAGGACCAGAAAAGCAATTTAAATGGGATTGCGGGCTGTGTTGGGAGGGGAAGGGAATAATACAGGGGCCACTTCTCGAGATGGTTGGTATCCTTAAAGTACTAATTCTCCAAGCGTCTAAGGGTACTTTCAAACCCAGGAACTTGTGGTGCAGGCATAAATATAAGTACTTTTCATGGACCAAGCGAATCAGCGGGGTGGAACCCGCGGGTTTACACCTTGCCCTAGCACTTTTTGAGTGCTAGGCTGAATTTTTGGATGCTGGGCCTCTGGCCCGGCCTTGTAGAACGAGGGGAAATGCTCTTCGGCGAAAAAATAAAGATGTTGAACATAGTTTTGAATACTGGGGCCTACCGCATAAATAACTCTGGTATGCATGTTTTTTCATGCATCCAGAGTCGCTTTCGAGTGATTTTGCTTTCGAGTGATTTGCCCCGAAGGGGGCGCAGGGGGCTTGAGAGTTAGAGATGCGCGCACGCACTTACCTTAGACATGATTCCGAGAAGTACACTTGATCATAAAATGCATATAGAGTCTATTTTTGCCACGGCCCGAGTTGAAAAACATGGTAAAGCAGCTAAAAAAAGTGGCCCCTGTATTATTCCCTTCCTCTCCCAATACAGCCCATAATCCCTTTTAAACTGCTTTTCTGGTCCCTTTATGGCAAAATTATTGCATAAAATGGTTTTTAGACACTCCTAAAAAAGTCGGTTTTTGGGGGGGGGGTATATGACAGTAGGTCTGATTTTTGGGGGGGTATATTACAGTAGCTGTTTTGGGGGGGGGGTATATGACAGTAGCGTCCATAATCCCTTTTAAACTGCTTTTCTGGTCCCTTTATGGCAAAATTATTGCATAAAATGGTTTTTAGACACTCCCAAAAAAGTCGGTTTTGGGGGGGGGGTATATGACAGTAGGTCCGATTTTTGGGGGGGGGGAGTATATTACAGTAGCTTTTGGGGGGGGGGTATATGACAGTAGCGTCAACAAATGTATGTCTGTCTAAGGATAACAGCACATGAAGTACATCCCTTTCTCCAAAGAGTATAGTTTCTCTAACCAAAATTTGGTTAGAGAACTCATACTCTTTGGTGTTTTATGGCTAGAGAGATCATACTCTTTGGTGTTCTACGGCCAGAGAGCTCATACTCTTTGGAGGAGGGGTGCTCTTCGACTTTTAAGTCCAAGAATGAAATTGATGTTGTGTCTTGGAGATCAAATCTCTTAAATAAAAATTTGCAGAAAATCTTGCAAAGATTACATATCTCAAGACCGCATCCTGCAGCTGTTCCACCAAGTGTGTTTGGCTTTGGAGGCGCTTCATCGCGCCAAACCGCCAATTGCTCATAGGTTGGTAATACAATACAAAGGACAAATTGTTTTCAGAAAAGTTTGAAAAAATAAAATTCGCCCCAAAAAAAGAGAAAATTTTTGCTTCATAAAAAATAAATTTGCTCCACAGTTAATTCGCCTTAAAAAAATTATATTTGCCCAGAAAAAAGACGAAAAGCTGCTAAATTATTAGGATCGGCCGTTTTCTCCTTCATATTTTTTTATCTGAATTAAGAGATCTGAAACCGGCCAACTTACTGTTTCGTGATGAAAATTGTCTGCTGCTGACCGACTTTGGATCAGCCATCGAATGTCCAGTGAGGATTGAAAACGGGAAGCAGAGCAGAATTATGTTGGATGAGGCAGCAGAGCTGTGTACCATGCCATACAGAGCCCCTGAGCTGTTTACTTGCGAAGCAGGAACCGTTGTTGACGAAAAAGTAGATATATGGGTGAGCTTTGAGCAAAAAAGACATATCATTTTTTACTTAAGAAAATTTAGTCTTTGGGTTGTGTTCTGTATGCGCTCAGCTTTTTCTGCTCCCCTTTTGATGAAGTTCATGAAAGAGGTGATAGTGTAGCTTTGGCAGTACAATCAGCTAAGCTGAAGTTTGATAGTGAGGCGAAGTAGGTGATCTTCTAAAAAATCGAGAATAGCCGGGACGGGACGAGAAAAGTTGGAACGAAAATCAGAACCGGAAAAAGAAAATAGACAATTCCGAGACGGATACCGTAAATCCTCTAATATAAGACCCCCCAGTCGAGGCCTCGATATTTTCGAGGTCTCGACTGGAGCCGAAACTAGAAAATTTTCGAGTCTTCGAGTCCAAAACTCGTAATCGAAATCTCGAAACTCGAAAAATTGACTAGAAATTTTTAATCGAAGCCTCGATATTCAATTGAAGGACTCGAAAATTTTCGAGTTTTCGAGTCCAAAGCTCGAAATCGGTGCCTCGACTTGACAACCCTACTTAAAGTGGCCTAGCCGCGCTAATAAGAGGACATTCAAACATTTTTCTTAATTATTGAAGTTACTAATTCTGTACGAATTTTTGAACTTGGTTTCTAATAAAACCATACCTAAAATTAAATTGTAGACCTTGTTTTGTTAGAAACGAAGTTGAAAAATCCATACAGAAGCTCAATGATTAGGAAAATTTTTTGAATTCCCGAGCACCACCTCTTATTAGCGTGGGCATGCCACTTTAAATGGGAACCTTTTATTGAAAAAATTGGCATAGATGCGTTTGGTACTTTTTGTGCCATTTTGTTTGCTTCCGAGCCTTTTGAGTCTTATTTATTTTTGGCCGTTTTATGAATGTTTATGATTTTTTATTAATCTGGGCAAAGCCTCAGTCAGAGAGTATATATGCCAAAGCCTGTATTGGTCAGCGCACGTTAGGACGGTCTCAGACGTGAATCCTAAACTGTTAAAAGATCAATAAATTAAAAAGGGGAGAGTTCAAGAAATAGCAAAAATATCAAACGTCTAGGCATTGAAGAAAATATTAAACATTTTTTTAAAAAACCATCACAAACTGACCATTTTCCCCAAAATATTAAAATGCGCCATTTGCAGAATTGATGCCTGCATAACCAATTTCATGTCCAAATTGATCAATTGGAATCCAAATGAGAGACCTGGAATACAAGCTGTGTTGCAGAGTATCGGCTCCCTCAAACAGAACATATCTTTTTAAATTGTATTTGTTCGTCAGTCTAATCAAAACTCCATCAGTCAGCTAAGGCAAAAACCCTAGAAACTGCCGAACTAGTTATAGCTGAGATTGAATCGCGCCCACAAAAGTAGAATTTCACCAGAAAAAAAACTGAATTTCATCATAAAAACAGCCTTTTTTCTTCAGACACTTGCTAGGATTTTTGGCACTAGCATGTCAGCCAAACATCGCAGCTTTCTAACAAGCTATCAAACTCCACTAAATTAATTCAGTAATTTAGATATTTAAGGGTATAAACAAAATAAGTAGGGTTCTCGAGTATGAGAAATTTCCGGATCAGGAACCCGAATTACGGGTATGACTTGAAAACTTTTAAGTCAAGTACCTGCATCCCTGAAATCATTCAGTAGAATGGGATAACTCGCTAAAAAGCTAATAGGCAGGGTGACTTGCTATTGTTTTTTTGTGTGTTCCTGTTTTTTGGGATTTGAGATTGGGATTTTTCAATTTTTTGCAACTTTGGGATTTGAGATTAGGATTTCCGAAATTTCTGGGATTAGAATCAAGAAATCTGGGAGTCGGTCGTTTCGCCCCTGTTCATTTCGCCCCCTGTATCGTTTCGCCCCCTGTATTGTTTCGCCCCCTAGTTCATTTCGCCCCCAAGTTCATTTCGCCCCCTGTATTGTTTCGCCCCCAAAATTCATATTTATCCCCGAAATTCAAATTCGCGCCATGTACGCCGTCGAAATTGTGGTCGAACTCATATAAAGGGCTCATATAACTCATATATAAAGGGTCAAACCCCTATCCCGGACCATGTACCCCCAAAGGGTCAGCCCTTATCCCGGACCATGTACCCCTAAAGGGGCTTCCTATTGAAATAGGTTGGCATGTAGAAATTCTAAAAAGTCCAAAAGTTCTCTGTTTTTTAACTGTTTTATGTTACCTTGCCAATAAAACTTGTATTCTTTGATCTCAATTTAATTCTGCTAAGGACCAAACTAATGAAAAATCAATTATCGCTAACTTCGTGAACTAGGGGGCCAAACAATACAGGGGGCGAACGATACAGGGGGCGAAATGAACTAGGGGGCTAAACGATACTGGGGGCGAAACGAACAGGGGGCGAAACGATACGTACCCAGTAATCTCATCAATATTGGAATTTTTAATACAGAAATATGATCCGGCGGATATTGTGATTTTAGTCTTTGCTCCGGTGGAATTTCCAAAATTTCTGTGTTTTTAACGCAGGAAGAGCTGTACTTTTTTTCTTAAATGACACTTTTTTCTGTTGGTACCATTTTGTAGCTAAGATTCAGAGCTTCAAAATGAGATATTGACAAGCAACATTTGACAAGCAACAAATTCGTAGGTTCACCCTCAGGTCGACACTCTGAATGTGTCGAGTGTGTTCTTGAGTGTGGATTCACGCATTTTTACTCCAAATTTTTTTTTATCAGATGTTGCTTGTCAATAGCTCATGTTGAAGCTCTGAATCTTTGCTGCAAAATGGTAACAACAGTTAAAAACTTTCAATTAAGAAAAAAGTACGGCTCTTCCCGCGTTAAAAACACCCCAAATCTCACTCAGGTCGACACTCATTGTGCACGTGCCTTTATAACCACTAATTACTAAAATCTGCCTTGGTTTGACGTCCTTTGTCGTTGCTCCGGGTTTGCCTTATTTAACCAGTTGGGGGTATATGCTGCTTTAGCCGTATTTGTAAAGTGCAATTGGTATCAAATCAATTATACAGCAATAATTTGTAGTATTCGTTTCATTCATAAAAGATCTCTAAAAATTGTTAAATTTATAAGTTCAACGCTCTCGCTGCTTATTGTGATCATTTTTATGTGCTTCATATCTTATGCTGATTAATTTTTTTTGCGTTGTTTTCATACCCCAGGAAGATTATTGTGAAATTTTGCCGAGATTGGTCGCCCTGTAACCATCTGCTCATTTTGTTTATTTTGCAAACCATGGTTAGAGATGGTGAAATTCCCAACTTTGTCCAATCCCACACTTTGGTGAAATTCAGGGTATATCATCAACTCGATACAAAATTTGACTCGATACATCAACTCGATACACTGTTTTGTAAAATTTCGTCATAGTCATTATGGAGGGGGGGGGGGTGAAACTTCGACTCGCTACAATTGTGACTCGTTACACTTTTTGCGACTCGCTACACTTTAACTTTTTTTGTCCGTTTCACCCAAAAACATGTACTACATGTTCCCCTATCCCTTGCAATGTGGAGTGTGCTGGTCTTGGCCGCGAAGCGGCCAACAATTGGTCTCGTACAACAATCTGTACCCACATAACAATAGAAAATTCAATCTGTAGCGAGTCGCAATTGTAGCAAGTTGCAGTAGCGAGTCACAATTTGTAGCGAGTCGCAGTAGCGAGTCACAATTTGTAGCAAGTCGCAGGTCGTTCGGAGTGGGATTATCGAGTTGATGTATCGAGTCGATAGTGTATCGAGTTGATGTATCGAGTCAAATGTTGTATCGAGTTGATAGGCGTCCGAAATTCAGAGCAGGGTTTTCCACAAAAAAGGTGCCATGGCAGATTTGACTTATATTTGCCATGCTTAATTCAATACAGGCTTTAGTTTCCCGGGAAGGCCAAGGCATGGTGCTGGTCAGGCTTGTGCCCTGTCATCATCACTAGAGCTGACGATTTGGCTTGTTGCGATATATTTTGGAGATATTTTTGTTCACGATCAAATGCGATATGCGATATGCGATATATCCAAAATGATGATGCGATATATCGCTGCGATATGCGATATTTTTCCACAGAGGTGAGCAAAGCCTTAAAAAAATTTTGCGGCGGCCAAGCCGCCGCAGAATTACTATTTATTTGTGACTAATCAAGCAGACTAACTCTAATGAACAATTTTATTTAACATTATTTTTCACATTTCCACCTTGCATCCATCATCATCCCCACATAACATCACCTCATACTTAAAATTCAATTCTTTCAGATTCTTGTTCAAAAAGAGCAACATCTCTGCATTCTGCGGATCCAAACACGAGCGCCTGTAGTCATAGATGTCCCGAGCGACCGAAACGAGTTGCTCACTTGAGAAAACGACCGGCTTCATCTCCATCCAGTTTCAGTTTCCACAGTAGGCTCATCTAGAAACATATGCCCTTAACCCGCTGCCGACAAACATCAAAAAAAATTGCACAGAAGAGGAAAAATCACAGACGCAGAACAGCACAGGACAATAGAAATAACAATGCGGCGACGCTAGGCGAAGATTTTGCCAAAATTCGCTCAAAAACAAAAAAAAATCGGCAAAAAATCGGGCGAAAATCTAAAATTTTCACAAAATCGTGTCAAATTTTAGGCGAAAAATGTCAAAATCGATTTGCGATATATCTCACCCGATGCGATGCGATATGCGATATTTTCAAAATGGCCGGTGCGATATTTGCGATCGATATTTTTGGCTAAAATTTGGTGCGATCGATCAATATTTGCGATGCGATATATCGATCGTCGTCAGCTCTAATCATCACTAACCATGGTTGATACATTTTGAAAATTGTAATAATGGCTGCTTAGATCTGCCTAATGAAGATTTTGTTTTAATTTTTGCTTGCAATTTTTTTTCAACGAAAGAGGCTCCAAAGGCTTCGTCATCTTAATTACAGTTCTTATTGTCGCCACCCGATTATGAAAAGATCTTAGGGGAATATATTGTGCCAGTTATGAATGATAGCTATCCCATTCATAGATCTAGTTTAAAGTTTAAACTTGAAACCAAAATATTTTCATAAAATTTTTATTGTAATATCAATTAGACAACTTTAATTTTCAAGGCCTTGCCACCAGCACGGTATGAACATTGATGGAAGCAGCCTTACGCCTGAGCAGTTGCAGAAAGAGCGCGTGGAGTTTGTTTTTCAACCTTTAGACGTCCTTTTAACACTAACCAGATTTGTTCCAGATATGTCAAGAACATCGGGATTGAGTATCGCTTTGGATGTTATAAGGTAGATTTGTACCAGTAATTTTTTTTTCAAGGCTTTTTATGTTCAGGAGAAGAAGCCGGAATCCTGCTACTTGGTATGTATGCAGTCTTCTAAAATTCTATTTTACTTTTTCCTCTTAGTTGGGTGAATATATGGAGGCTGTCGAGCGAAATTACAAGGTAAGGCATTTGCCTTAACGGTGAGAATTCGCACTTCATAATTGATTTCTTTTAGGAATCTTTAAAGCTTTTCAAGGAAAATTGCGAGGAAAGACAAGACGGCAAGTCCTGCTTTAAGTATGCTAGTTACCTTCGGGCCGGGAGAGGTATCCAGTTTACAGCTTAATCATAAATATCATTTTTTTGCTTGCAGAATGTGAACCGAGTCTCGAGAAGATGATTGAGCCGCTGGAAACTGCTTGTGACCAGAGGATAGCTCCAGGTAAGATTTGAAATTGCAAAACTGAAAGTCGAATTCTATCTTTAGCTTGCCGTCTCTTAGGTATGTTTAGGCCTTCTATCTGATAAAGTGTTCGGTTATCAATATAGCGGCGGCCCTGAAAATTCGGTACCTATCAAAACTTTCGGAGGGTTCCGCAGCAAAAATTGCTAATATTTTTTCCATTTACCGGACTAAAATCTCAAACATGTTCTTCTCACATTTCGGTCTGGAAACACAATTGAGTGCACCCTCAGACAACAGCCCACGGCTAAGTGCGAAAAATACGAAAAAACACTTTTGGATTCATTCTTTCGCTATAGGAATTCTTGTTCTCAATTTGGCTAGGGGACTTTCAGACGTGGTCGCCGAATATCCCCTGCGGCTTTTTTATCTCCGTTTAAAAGTCTTTTAACTATTCGGCTGCCTGTCTTATTTGAAGAGTTTCTCGAGCGTTTGGAGAAAACAAATATGTTGCTTGAAAAATGACACCACCTTATTAAATTGGTGCGTGAACGTTTCAGCACTTTTTTTCAAATGAAAAAAAGTGCTGAAAGGCAAAAAGTGATTTTTTTTGAAAAAATTGCCTTGGTCCCCCTGTGGTTTTGAAACCACCAATAAGCAAGGTTTCAAAACAACAGGGGGGACCAAGGCAATTTTTTTCAAAAAAATCACTTTTTGCCTTTCAGCACTTTTTTCATTTGAAAAAAGTGCTGAAACGTCCCTTTACCATTAAATTATTTTGTGCAGAGACATGGGTCTTTACGAAAAAAAACTTGAGTATTTCAAAAAGATTGGCAATAATGGCATTGTTGCAATTTTTCAGAGTAGACTGACGAAGCAAGATTGTTAGAACTGAGTCAACTTTCGTAAACAGAGTTCGAAAATTATTGTACCCAGTTGGGTAACAAATTTAAGGGAATAATACAATGTCAAAATTGGATTTTTATCCAAGTAATTACCCCACGTATTCTCAGGCCTTATTCATTGGAACAAAAAAGATGCGCAGGAGCAAGATCTCGCCACTGCGGTGAAATATGTAAAAAAGTATGTGTTTTTACTAGTGAGGGACCAAAAAGAAGCACAGCCTCAAATCACTTCTTATTTAGGGCCTGTGACCTAGGAGATGGACAAGCGTGCGGAAACCTCTGTGGATGGTATCATTTCCCATGCTGTGTGGAATGTATAGAGTAATTGCTTATTTCTAGGTATCTTGGTCCAGATGCAGTGTTTCAAAAGCCGGGTAAAAATGCTTCAGTTAGTTTGTTTTATTTTTGTGAGATAGCAGCTATGAAAGGATATATTGTAGCAAGGTAATACTAGAACGCTGGAAAAAAATTTGGTCAAGTCACTCAAGTATGGCATAAAAGGATGTGATGCTTACTACTATCCGGCCTGCGTCAATGTGGCAAGGTTGTTACTATTTGCACTCGGTTCCATCTCATCAATTGCCGATTTTTTCAGGATGTACATGATAGGTGAGGGCGTTGCAAAGGACCCGGTAAGTGAGCTGTGGGCTTATTTAAAAAACCTAGTATTACGAACTCTATTGCTCAGGATAAGGCTAAAGAGTACAAGGAGAAAGCCAAGCAAATCTACGACATCTCCCAGAGTCTGAAGAGGAAATAGTCTGCTGCATTAACATGCCAAGCATTCCTCTAGGATAGTCTTTCTGTTAGTTATGATCAAATTGTTTGCCTTGGATGTCCTCTTCTTTGGGCATTATTGTAATTACTGTGCTCTGTTTGTTTAATAAATTTTGGTTTTTTGGGGTTTTCGGTTTGCGCTTTTTCTCTTCACTGCAATGTGAAATTTCGGTCGAGAACTTTGATCCGCACTAAAGGATGAGTCAAGAAATTCCCACATTATTAAAAGACCATAGCTTTTTGTCTAGGTCGAATTCCGACATACTGTAAGCGCAGAACGAGTCAGTTTTGCAAAGCAATTGTTTTGGTACATAATGTGGAAAATACGATTTCGCTTGGTCCCCTGTCGTTTAGTCCTTACCTATCCAAGGACCATCCACAGACCAGGACCCAAACCACAGGTGGATTAACCAAAAGTCATGTTTTTCACACAATATACCAAAAAATTGCTTTGCAAAACTGAGTCGTTCTCTGTATACATAATTTCGGAATTCGGCGCAGACAAAAAGCTACAACCGTTCAGAAGCGTTGGATTTTCAAAATGTCCGAAAGAGGTCGATAGGCTAGGGAAGATTGCCAAAAACGAAAATTGCCAAAACGATGATTGCCAAAACGAAAATTGCCAAAACGACGATTGCCAAAACGAAAATTGCCAAAACGAAGATTGCCAAAACGAAAATTGCCAAAAACGAAATTGCCAAAAACGAAAATTGCCAAAACGAAAATTGCCAAAACGAAAATTGCCATGACAAATGAAAGCTTAGTGAATACGAACATATACCACTCAGTTCCACATAACGTACCCTTCATTTATCTATTCGTCTAAAAATGACTTAAGTCAAACCTAGATATAGTGACTCCTACAATATAGTGACACCTCAGAGTCAAGACAAATGTCGTTTTGGCAATTTTCGTTTTGGCAATTTTCGTTTTTGGCAATTTTCGTTTTGGCAATTTTCGTTTTTGGCAATTTTCGTTTTGGCAATTTTCGTTTTGGCAATTTTCGTTTTGGCAATCTTCGTTTTGGCAATTTTCGTTTTGGCAATTTTCGTTTTGGCAATCTTCGTTTTGGCAATCTTCGTTTTGGCAATTTTCGTTTTGGCAATCTTCGTTTTGGCAAAACATACGTTTGGCAATTTTCGTTTTTGGCAAAACATACGTTTGGCAATTTTCGTTTTTGGCAATCTTCCCCTAGCCGGTCGATACATGATGTAGTTACCGATACAAAATTGGGGCGGGAATTCAAATAGCAAATAAATTAAAAAACAGCTACTGGTTTGATTTCCACCACAATAATGTATCGACCTCTTTCGGACATCTTGAAAAGCCGTGACTGGCTTTTCAAAGTATTGGCTACTAGTGTTGTGCGTTTGGCTCGTTTGCGAGCCAGTGGCTCGCGTCTCTTTGAGAGGACGCGAGCTGCTCGCTCGCCAAATAGCTATGTCCGCGAGCCATATGGCTCGCCAAGTTGAAGAACAAAGTGACAAGAGTTTCTTAGCTCGCGAGCCATTTGGCTCGCATCTATAATAAGCGTATGGTTCGGCTCGCGAAAATATTGTTCGCTAAAAAAAGCCTAAATCTAGTTATTTTTTCATTTTTTTAAATTTTTTGACTGATTTTTTGCAAATATTAAGCTAGTAACACTTTATCTGTCCTTTTATTTGTCTTTAAAGGGCCTGACCTCTTCCTACTCGGTGGTCCCCGCCAATTCAAAAATTTTCCCTCGATCATTGGACTTCTGTACGGATTTTTCCGCCACGTTTCTAACAAAACTAGGCCTGAAATCAAATTTTAGGCTTAGTTTTGTTAGAAACTAGCGGAAAAAATCCGTACAGAAGTCCAATGATCAAGAGAAATTTTTGAATTGGCGGGGACCACCAAGTAGGAAGAGGTCAGGCCCTTTAACAATAAATTGACGTTCAATACTCGTATAAAAGCGCGAGCCGAACCATTTGTTTTGTTCACGAGCCAAATGGTTCGCGATACAAATGGCTCGCAACTGACAGGGCTGTTCAATCCACATCATGATTATGCCTTCCTACTTTTTAAACGATACGCCCTGTTAAACATCTGTGTGCAAACGCTTCTTGCAACCACTTAGCTTTTACCGTATTTTCTCTATTAATCCCCTACTCTTTAATGAACCCCCACTTTCTGATAATCCCCCACCATATGGACCTTATATCTCAGCTTAGCGCAAACATTTTGCAAATTTGTTTTTTGCGTTTTCTTGATTAGCACGTGCACTCCTCGTTCCACTTTTCTGATTTCGGTTGAGTTTCCAAAAATCTCGAAATCGGCCTCAAATTTTTTTGATTTTTTAGGGGTTGAAAAATAATCCCCCATGAGGGTTTAATAGAGAAAATACTGTAAGCTTTTTTCACGATCTCTATATTGGCATTCATCAGATTGCTTAGTTTTCATATTTTAGTAAATATCGGTGTTCAAAGAAAAAACATAGAAAAACGAATAAATACAAAATCGGACTTACAAAAATGAACAGATTGAAGATGAACATAGTCAAAAAGCCAAGGGGGTTAAACGACCTGAGGCGTCAATCGTCCCGGGGGTCAATCGGCCCAGGGGGTCAATCGGCCAGGGGTCAATCGGCCCAGGCGGTCAATTGTCCAGGGGGTCAATTGACGCGGACCCTCCCTGGTTAGTTAAGTTTGTTAAGAAATTAGGGCAAGATTGTTATTATAAATGGGTTTTTAATGGTTTAAAAATTCGTTTTAATTGTTTCACCATTACATGTGACACGTAATGTGTGCTCCGAAAGGACCGAAGATGGTGAGATTGATAGGAGAGGGGGCGAAGCCCCTCCCCTAACAATCTCAATCACCTTCTCTCCCACCGACCAGAGCAGTCTTGAGTTTTTGGAGGAACCAAGCTCCAGGCTGACTCTCCTTGTGCTCCGCCAGCTTGTGTGGCGAACTTGCCTATTTTATAAGTGTTTAACCCGGTTATATTGTATTTAAATATAGTAGTTTAATGACGTCAAATAAACCTCCTTTCTTAGCACACATAGACCCGGAGTTACATTTCATTTTATGGTGCCTCCAGCACTTGCTGTGTTGGAAGCACAAGGGGGACCGTCAGCCTGTCGCCTAAACCTTTTTTTAAAAAAATTTACTTGAAATTTAAATGCTTTCTTCTGAATCTTTTTTACAATAAACGGAAAAAAAAGCCTAGCAACGACCGGGGTCATCAATGTTTTTGTAGGGCAGGCCAAGCCCTTTTTCACACCTTTT
>SADC01000416.1:0-53648 GCA_004194705.1 Ditylenchus dipsaci
GTTTCGGGTTAATTGCACTTTAGTAGACCAATAGACTTTTGTAGTCCAAATGCCCTCTAGTAGTCCGAAAGTGTTCAAGTAGAAACTTAAAAAGAAATAGGGGCTGTATTGGGAAGGGAATAATGGTGGGCCACTATTCTGAGAACTTTTCTGTCTGTTTTCGCCATGTTTTTCTAACGTGGGCCGTGGAAAAAGAGTTTCTATATGGATTTTTGATCAAGGGTTTGCTCGAATTATGTCTAAGGTAAGTGCGCGCGCGAATCTCTAACTCTCAGCCCACTGCGCCCCTTCGGGTCCGCCTTCGACATCGCCCTTTTTGATGAGGGTTCGTTGAATTTGTGCCAACTACTATCCATTGGGAAGCATACCTGCACGCACGCTCAACGTTTTTTTATAGTGATGCCGGCGCCAGGTTATAGCCGCAGTACTAGATTTTCAATAGATTTGTGAGATTTTGAAGTTTTAACAGCATCTATTATGGCGTTGGCCAAATCCACTTAGATGCTGGCGGCGACAACACCTGGCGTTTTTAGGCGCCGGCGGCAGCGGTCATTTTGGCTTTTAAAGAGGAGCAGCGCCAATCTTTTTCGAGCATTGCAGGTATGGTGAGCACTCTCTAGCTCAAGTCTCTGGCAGCAGTGCTTTGTCTCAGCTCCGGTTTTGAAAAAAATAAAGAATCTCTCTCAGTTATAATAATCCCAGTAAATATTCTGCATTATTTCAGCAGTTTAAGAACCAATCGTTGGCCGGGCATGACAATTTCACAAGTAAGGAAAGTAAGAAACTTTTCATTCTGAAAAGTTATCATTCTGAAAATATTCAGGATTATTTTTTGTAAAAGCAATAATTATATCATCAAAAAAGAGGAGCTCGAAGAGAACCAAACCCACTAAATAATCGGCAGGGCACCGCTGCTTTACTCCTAATAACAAAGAATCTTGTAGTGCTTCACTTAATTCAGCCCAAGAAACTTTATTTAAAAATAATTAGGAATTCAAAAAAATATTGGGGTTCTCGACTCGACACGGCGATTTCGACTTTTCACCTCGAAAGTCGAGAAAAATTCGATTTTCGACGTTTGACGCGTGGAAATTTTTTTCAACTTTGATTGATAATTTCATCAAAAAATTTCGAATTGGCGTTTTGTTTGACCGACTGAGCATCAAGACTGGAACATTTGACAAAGACTGTAACCGGCCTGATGCCTCTATTCGCTGCTATCCAAAGCACCCAAAAACAGGTTTTTTTCGATGTTTTGGCACTTTTACGTGCGGAAAAGTGTTATAAGAACGCGGCCGTCCATTTCGAAAAAATTTTGACCAAAAATCGACTTTTGCTTTGGGGACTTAGCTAAAGAGTACTGTAGGGTACTGAAGTCCTATTTTTTCATTGCATTCCTTATTTTTTTACTAGGACTGGCAAAAAGAGTTTCTGAATGCATTTTCGACCATGAATCTTGCTCGGATTCATTTCGAAGGTAATCGCCAGCACACCCCCCCGTCCTCTCCCCATCAAGCCGACCAAGCTAAGAAATGACTCCTATGGGGAGTTGAAAAAAAATACGGTATACAAAACTTACAGTCGGGGTTATAAGTGTTATAAAATTAAATTTACTATTTGAATTTCTATTTACAAATAACAGCCTCCCAGCGCTGTTATTCGAACGTTGTATTTTATAAGTCTGTAACTCATTCAGCGTTTTCATGCAGAACAATAAAATGATGGAATGAAATAAATTGCCTAGCCTTTTAATTTCAATTTGGCATAAAATAAATTAGACTTAACAAAAATAACTCAAGGTTCTTTAATTTTTTGGCTTGAGTATAGAAACCCCTCCACGCAGAGTGCTCGGATGGAAGAGATAACCTCATATTCAAGTTTCTCATAATTCAATATTCGGGCTTGGTGGTTAGAGATGCGCGCTCTCACTTACCTTTTAGACATGATTCCGAGCAAGACTCTTGCTACGGACCAGTTGAAAACATGGTAAGACAGTTGAAGAATACAATCATCTAATTTTTTTTATCATTTTGCATGAAAATGGCTCCTTTCATTCCCTTCCCCTCCCAATACAGCCTTTTTCTCTTTTGAATTCAAAAGCGCCAATTTGAATTTTTGAAATTTGACTAAAAAACATGATAGCTGTGGTTCGAAAAAAAATTTTCCCTCGGAATCAAGTTTACAGCCGGCTTTCTCATATAATCGGGGTCGAGAACATGAATGTTAGGTTATCTCCTCCATCCGACCACTCTGCGTGCGGAGGGGGGATTCTATAGCGCAACCTTTTTTCTCTTGTTGTTAAATTTATGTATATTTTTGACTTTTCGTTGTAATCGATCATTTGAAAGATGTAAATTCGAAAAATTGTAGTTTAGCCTCACTTGTAACTCAAACTGTTTGTAAAGGCGTTATTTGTCTGATAAATAAATAAATTTACCGTATTTTCTTGATTAGAGGTCCATGGGTGTGTTTTTTCATCCTTCGGTTTTAAAAATGCAATTTTTAGTTTTTTTTCAACATTTATAATCTGAACAATATATATTTAGAAAAATATTGATGTAAAGTACATTCCAAACAAAATTTTCAATACCTCAATGAGACATGAAAGGAGAAGACCTTAATGTAGGCAAAGAATTATCAATTTTGTTTTTCCAAAGAGATCAAGCAGTTTCAGTACAAATTTTCTGTATGGTGAAACACAATAAAGGGTAACAACAAACTCTACAATTGAATGAGTGTCAATAACACACAAAGTAATGGTCATGGCTGAAGAAGAATGAGCAATCTCAAACATAATCAAAAATAAAAAAGTTGTAAAAGGCAGCAACAAAAGCCGGTAACGGTGAAAGCTTGAACCAAGGAAGTGATAATCATTGACCTTTGCGTTGTATTTTTAAAATGTTGCGATTTTCGTTTCAGAAGCTGGTGAATAAAGAATCCAAAAACCACAGGCTCTAACATAATGACCATAATAAATGTGATAAAAGCCAATAATACTGGCACAAATATGTACGGATTTGGTAGGACAATAAAAGTCGGCTCTTCTTCAAAATATTTTCCTAGAATTGGGTCATAGGATTTTGCCCAGGTAACAGCTGTTTCTCGATAGCTATAACGACTGAGAAAACAGCATAAGAAAGACAGCAATATAGCAAAAAATAATACTGAAATTGCTACAGTTAATATTTTGGTGTTCACCATTTTAAATGGTTTCTTGGAAATATGAGAAAATAGCGTATGAATAAAGTCAAAATCAGGCCAGTAAACAAATTAAGGGCTGCCCCTATACATACTAGAATATAGGCTACACTGCTCGTGTATCCAAAACTATTTTTGCCGAATCCAGACTGATAGCCGGCGCCCAGAGGAGTCAATATGACTGGTTCGAGATCCCCATAGCAGTTTCGAATATAGTGCCCCAAAAAGCCTGGTTGAAAATGAACCATTTGAAGTTGCCAAGGCTTTTGGACTTGGTCAGTATGACATAGAACATAAATGGAGCTAGGAACCAAGTTGTGAAAAGTGTAAAGCTGGAATAGTGGTAATAAAATTTGAGCAATGGTAGTGATGGCGGGGAAATCACCGACATTGTTATTGGTAAAATGAAACAGCTAGGCTTTTTAGGTTTTATTCAGCTTTATTTTCCTTTCCTTATTATTATATAGATGAGAGTTCAGAACCAACTTTTATTTTTTTCTCATTGCTTCACGTTTTTTATGATGAAAGATACAATATTTTGAAATAACTATGGTATGGTAGATTTTGCTGGTCACGCATCCGTGTGAATTGTTGTTCTAATTTTATGTTAATCATGGCGCTAAGCAACGTGTGAAAGTCTTTAGTACTAATGAAGACGAGCCTAGCAAAGGAGCCGATAAATTGTACGGAAAATTTCGTAGTTTTGCACTTTTTTCTGTTTTGTGTTTCAAAATAATTTCATAAAGGTTCATAGGCAAGCCTAATTGGTGAAAAAAGAAGTGCTACTGTGTTAACAAAGTCCGGCCACCTTTCTTCTCTCTTACTGCTTATGTCTGTACAAAATATGAACTCTGTTGAAAGCAAGGTAGTGATCTGCGAGTCTCAAAATGCTCATTTATTCTCTTTTGTCTATACCAATATTTGGAAAAACAAGGGTGGACAGGCGCCTCACAAGCGCCTAAACGTCCAAACTTACAGGCGTCCCAAAACTCTTTGAAGTTATTCAGAAGGATTAGAGGCTTTTTAGACGACTGAAAATTATTTGAGATTCTTTGGGTGGATTGATTTCTTTTTTCGCGGTTCAGAGTCGTTAAGTGGCTTTGGGCTTTAAATTTGAAACGATTCAAAGTGGTTTAAGGTGGTTATGGGTGTATTAAAGGTGGTCCAAGATCAGGTAATTATTTTTCAGAAGACAATACTTGGACTTCGATAACAGATGTGTACTTAGTTTGGCTAGACTTTACTTGCCAACGCCCCCATCCCCCCCCCCCGGCTGACCCACTTTCGAGGTGAATTTTCAAAAACCGATTGCATATTCGTGTCTCTCGACCCGGATTTTACGGGAAATGATCATCAGATTCTGTGAAAGTGAAATTTTTTTTTGGGATTTTGCCTTGGTCCCCAAGGTAAAATTTTAGAAAATTTGAAAAAAAAATATTTTTAAATTGGCGCCCTTTGAATTTTAAAGGAATTAAGGGCTGTATTGGGAGGGGAAGGGAATAAAAGGGGCCACTAATCACACAAGGCCCCTAACAAGAAGATGTTGAACATAGTTTTGTTGACTGGGGCCTACCGCATAAATAAACTCTGGTATGCATGCTTTTCATGCATCCAGAGTCACTTTCGAGTGATTTGGGTCTAAGGAATGTGGGTGTGCGCATCTCAACTTCAAGCCCCCAAGCCCCCAAGCCCCCGAAGGGGCGGCACGGGGCTTGAGAGTTAGAGATGGGCGCACTCACTTACCTTAGACATGATTCGAGAAGTACTCTTTATCAAAAATGCGTATAGAGTCTCTTTTTGCCACGGCCCAGTTGAAAAACATGGTGAGGCAGTCGAAGATATACATATATTTACTTTCTATTGTTCTGCCATAAAAGTGGCCCCTTCTATTCCTTCCCTCCCAATACAGCCCTTAATCCCTTTAAAATTCAAAAGGCGCCATTTGAAAAATATTTTTTTTTTTTAATTTTTCTAAATTTTGCCTTGGGGACCAAGGCAAATCCCAAAAATTTTTTTTTCACTTTCACAGAATCTGATGATCATTTTCCGTAAAAATCCGGGTCGAGAAACACAAATATGCAATCGGTTTTTAAAATTCACCCCGAAAGTGGTCAGCCGTGGGGGTGGGGCAAGTAAAGTGTTACCTTAGTTTAGACACAATAGGGCCATCGAAATTTTAAATTGACAGTTAAATATTTGATTCCTCTCAAGGAATCAAATATTTAAATTTCCGATGTTCCTTATTTCCCTGCCTCGCAATTTTGCGGAGCAAAAAAACTTGATTCTTAAAAACCGCTAAGACCGCAACTCTAAGATATTGAAATCGAAAGAGCACACTCAGCTCTACCGATTACAAAAATGATTAGACATGCAGTGGATTTTCGATACAACATAATTTAGGGTACCGCCAAAAAATTATGTTTTCGATAGATTATGTTTTTTTTCATAATGTTTTCAAAAATTTCATACCAGCGTGTAGCCTAGACCCGGGGTACGTAACTCAAAATGTTGAAAAAAAGTACACCTGGTCAAAAAAGTACAATTTGGTCATTTTTCGTCAAAAAGTGCCATTTTATCCAGTGCTGATTAATTTTGAGCACTGAAAAAAAAGATTTGGACTAAAACTTCAAAAATAAAAATGATTTTGGTCCCGAAAAAAGTACAAATCTTTTTGAAAAGTACAGTTACGTTCCCTGCCTGGATCTCATTGTTCTAACGAGCTATTGACTGACTTTCTGAGATTTGAAAAAGTTGGAGAAAAAAGTCTTTGTTTGGACCAAATTTTTTGAAAAATTTGCTCCATGCAAAACTTTTTTTCTCCACTTTGTTTGAAATTTCAGTAAGCCAATTGATAGCTTGTCAGGAAGCTGAGATCCAGGGCTGCATTTCGATGTAAATCCATTTAAAACAATTAAAGACTTTTTGATATAAAAACACATTTTTACGATTTGACGGGGTAAAAAAATAATTTGACGTGTAAAACAATTTGAACATTGCCGCTTTACTGAAACAAAATATTTCACGCAACAGGAATAAAAAATGTACACAACAATGACCCGCTTTGAGCATTGACAAAAAAGCTCACAAGAAAAAACAAATTGTCTTGCCAGGACAAAATTAATTTAACTAATTTTCTACGATTATGTTATAGCGAGAGTCGATTTGTGAGCTGGATCCGGACAAAAATTATGTCAGATTTATGTTGTACAGTCGACTTTCGATTTTATGCTACTTTGATTTTACGCCACTCTTGGTTTTACGCCACCTTGAAACTTATTTAGTTGGCTGGCTCAGAAACAGAAGGAATTATACCTTCGATTTTACGCCACTTGGTTTTACGGCACCCTAGCTAAAGTTTCTCTTCAAATCCACTCTCGATTTTACTCCCCTGACAAAAACTCCTGACAATGATATAATATTGGGTTGGTCAAAATTTATCCGGGATATTTTTTAAAGACTTATATTTTATCAATGTTGCGATCATATCTATTCTCTTTTCATATCATTTTTTAGCTCTGCATCTCCTCTTTCAAATGGCATATTAATCTTAGCTTGATTATTTTGGATAAGTTGCTATTTGGCTCCAAACACTTGTCAGGTCATTTTGAGAAATGGACCAGCGTTTTCATCACTTTAACTGGTCAAAATTTTGATTCTGGATTTTACGATAAAGCAACATCTTACAACTAAATTGTAGCGCAGCTTGAGAGCTACAAATCCACTTTACAGAATAATTTTTGGAAATCTAAGTGTTGAGATAAGGCTTTTTGGAAAAAATGGACTTTCTGAAAAATGGCCAAAATCTGAAAAATTGGAATAACTTGGATTTTGGCCATTTTTTCAGAAAGTCTATTTTGTCCAAAAAGCCATATCTCAACACTTAGATTTCCAAAATTATCATGTAAAGTGGATTTTGTAGCTCTTGAGCTGCGCTACAACTTAAATGTAAGATGATATAATTTAAGATGTTGCTAGATCGTAATTTTTAAATGTAAGATAAAATGTAAGATGTTGCTAGATCGTAAAATCCAGAATAAAAATTTGAGCAGTTAAAGTGATGAAAACGCTGGTCAATTTCTCAAAATGACCTGACAAGTGTTTGGAGCGAAATGGCGACTTATCCAAGATAATCAAGCTAAGATTAATATGCCATTTGAAAGAGGAGATGCAGAGCTAAAAAATGGTATGAAAAGAGAATAGATAGGATTGCAACATTGATAAAATATAAGTCGTAATAAAATATCCAGGATAATTTTTGACCAACCCAATATTTTGAAATTTTCTCAAGTTTTTTATTCGAATCATTTTTCTGCACATTTTTAGCACATTTCTTGCGTTTTGTAACCACTTTCACAGTTCTAAATGCGGTTTTACTATAGAGTGGCGGTTAAATTAAATTTGGTGATTTGCTAATTGAGTGATTGATTAGAAAATTTTGATTCTTTGCGCGACGTCATTTAAAGCGATCCAAACAAATGAATCTTTCCAGACAATGAGATCCAAACAATTGAATCGATCTACATTCAAGGCGATAAGGTCTTTACATCAATGTAATGTTGATTTTTACAATAATCGATTTTTAAGGACTACCGTATTCACTCTATTAACTGTTGGGGAGTTATTTTTCAACCCTCAAAAAATCGGAAAATTTTGTGGTCGATTTTGAGATTTTTGGGTGCTCAACCACAGTTTGAAAACTGGAATTAGGTAATCTCGTAGTAACTAAGAAAACGCTAAAAACAGATTTGGAAAATGTTTGCTTTAGGCTGAGATGTGGGGTCCGTTGGGTGAACTTATTAGAGGGTGGGTAGTTAATAGAGTGAATACGGTACACGGGTTTCAAAACTCGAATTTGTGTTCAGTTTAACTCAAACAAAACGCCAAGATTTTGAAATGAATATAACGGATAACAAATGTGCAAGATCGGTGCATTAGGAACATTACTTTTAATGGATCATACCAACTTCTTCATCGAGCGTCATACACCAGCACTAAATAATTGTGAAATGAGGTAGGCACACGATTAATTGATGTTAAAATTAACTATTTCTTTGAAAGCCTGTTGAATTCTGCAACTGATAAGAGCCTTAGTGACACAATTATTTCCGATTATAAAGATACATCGAATAACTAAACAACTCAAAATTGGGAATGTCCATCAATGGCTTTCTAAAAAAAATTGTAAAAAAGAATTTTTTCGGAAGTTTTTGCGCCTTTCTTGTTCAGCGCGAATTCTGAACAAAGCGCTCCATTAGCACAAACCGCAAACCTGTTGCAGTTCACACCCCACTCTACCACACCGAAAAATTCCAACGAAACATATTAATTTTACATGAATAGGAACAATTTTATTCGTAATAAACAACAATACTTGCAAGCAAAATGATTGCAAAACGAAATTAACTTGCGTCAAAGAAATTGCTAGAAGTGACCAGTGACTTGAGGCTCTCGATTACGCCCTTACTGAGATTATTGTCGCCTCCAACACTTGAGAAATCTTCGCTCTGAGTCCACTGATTTCAATCTTGCCAAAACTTGGATCAATCAATGAAGAAATCGTCTCCTGGAACTTAGTAGATTGGCACGGAAATACGAAGCCATCTGCATCGCTTCCCATCCACATTTCTCAAGAAGTAAAGAACACAGTCTACGCTGTTCTGCATCGGCTGGCCATCATTTCCAAGAAGCCAACAATTCAATCAGAGTCTGCTGGCCAATTGATGCGTAATACTTGACGACAAGCTCCAGCTGAATGGCAGTTACACGATTAAGCAGCTCCGGCACATACGGTCTGAAATGAATGTGGGTTAGAGGGTGTGGTACATGTGGTTAAAGGGCCTGAGAATTTCACAGAAAGACTTACTGAAGCTGCGCATCCATTGCCACGCGACAGTTTAACTGAGAGGATGGCTTTGGCATCATCTTGAGCTTGTTTTGACTGCAATTTTGCTACAAAAATATTGATGTTTCCAAATTTCGCACACATTGGAAAATACAACCACCAAAAAATTTACTTACATAGACGACATGTTTGCTTGTTCGGCAGCTCGAATTTTGGCTTCATCTAGTTTCTGCTTCTTCAGCCTTTCTTTTCCCATCTTTTCTTGACTGCGGCTGCACGAATTTCGGAGAGAGACAGTCCACTTGACTTAGCGCACATCCTTCTGGTGGAAACCATCTTCAGATCTAAATTACACCAAATTTCATTTGCATTGAAAACCTCAAATTTTGCATTTTTTGAGCATTTTTATATACCAAAGAAAGCTAACATTATCTTCTATCTTTTAACCAAAATAGAATTTTCAAACCAAGAGTTTTACAAACGAGAGAGCATCAACAGCAAACAACTGGCATTTTCTCGAGTGAAAATAAGGATTTTTGCGTTTTCCATCTAAATTTTGCATAAGACACCTAAATTTGCATTTTTTGCATACGTCCTTGGTACCAAAATGCAGTAAAATTACTCCTCTATCAATCCCTAGATTGCTTTTCTCAGAGAAGAATCAATTCAAAAGATCATTCAAGCTTTTTTAGAACGACACTCAAATTCTTATTTCGATATTTTTTAAAGATAATCAATCAAAATTTCTAAATTTCGATGGTTTTTGGGTGAGTGATGGCTCTATCGATAGCCCAGATAACAGGGAATCTTACAGTCAGCAAACTTGACAAAACTTGCTACAAATTATTCATAAATGACTGAAGCAAAGGAAATGAAAATTAACATAAAATTGATAAACTAGGATGAAATTTTGAATTGGCGCAAAAATCCCTACTGAACACAAATTCGAGTTTTGAAACCCGTGCGGTATACTTGTTGATGACAATGGGAATTTGGCAATTCAAATGCGCGCGGGCACTTTTTTTACTCCAAAATTATTTTAAATCATTTATTATGTATTACCATGAATGATCAAAAATATAGAGCAGACTCAGGAATCGAACCTGAGATCGACAATCAAAATACAACGCCATTATACCACTGACAGCACCCAAGTGCCCCCTCCCCCTTTTGCAAAGAGTATTTTCACTGAGCTAACTTTTTAAGCCTAAGCTAAGGCCTAGCCCTAAACCTGAGCCTAAGTTAGTGCACTACACATTGCAAAAAAAAATTTACAAAAAATCAAGAGAACTCAAAATAGGACGCTTGGAGAAAAATACTCTTTGGAGGGGGTGGGGGGGGGGGGTTTCGGTGCACTTGGGCTTTTACGCTGAGCTACCAGGTCACTTATATCGAACTGCGTTTTTTGTTTTGTTAAACAACAATGCATAATTCAAAAAGTATTTTTTAGAGAGAAAAAAAGTGTCCCGCGCGCATATGAATTTGCCAAATTCTCATTGTCATCAAAAAGTATGGTCCTTTAATTATATAAAATCTAGCTGATTTGGCTACAGTTAGTGTACATTGAATAAACGCTCCTAAATAAACGCTCTCCATAACGGAAAAACTTTTCAGGGGTAGTAGCGAATAGCCCCCCTCCAAGAATCCGACCTTTAAAAATGCTGTAACTAGCCTTGCAAACAACAAGTTTAGGCTTAGCCTTAGGGCCCTTTACTGGCCCTTAGGCCAGCGTACAGAAGTTGTGACTAATAAAGAGTTTGCGCACATTTTCCGGGGTTTGGGACATAAATTTGGGTACTTTTTACTGAAGTAAAAAAAGTGAAAATCGTTAGGGGGGGGGTATTCGCTACTAGGGTCAACTTTTCCCATGTGTCTTTCACGTGGAGCATCGACTGCAACTAGAATCAAGAATTTTGTTTTAATAATTCATCCAAACATCAAAACAACAAAAAGCGAGTATAGTTAGGTTAACCAAAATTCAATAACATGCATAGAGCATATTCTACACTCATGCATATACTACACCATCGATATGCTATGCCCTCAATTTTACGCCACCAAAACTCGGTCCGAGGAGTGGCGTAAAATCGAGATTGGACTGTAGCGAATTATGTTATATCGAGAGTCATTTTGGCTAAATTTAGATCAGACGAAGCATGTCGAAAAATTATGTCATATCGAGTTATGTTATATCGAACGTGCACTGTATGAGGCTTTCAATACTTCATGGTCGGGTCGTGCACTTACCGTGTAAAGTTACAATACTGAAATTTAATTAAACTTTTGAAGAGTCTTTAAGTGATAAAAATGCTTTCCAACTTATAAAAATGACCTCACAAGTAACTGGAGCCATTGCTACCTTTTCTAAAACAATCCTGCTTTATCATTTAGAGCATTTTTAAGCAGAGATGCTAGGCTACAAAATTGAGTCTCAAAAATTTTTTCTATCGTACAAAAATTATTACTGAAATTAAGATAGAAAAGTCAGCAAAACTTTTGGACCACCAGTTGAAAATTTAATTTTTAAACTGAAATTAGTTCTGACGCGAATATGACAAACGGTTTTTTTGCATTCGGTTTTATTTATATAAATGTATTTAATTTAACTGATTTTAATTACTTCTTATTAATATTTAGAGACCTGCAATTTTTCAAGTCGTCTAAAAACAATATATTTCTACATTTTTAATTGAAAAAAGTTTATTGTCTGCTGCTGAAAAAGATTGTTAAATATTTAATTAAGCAACATTAAAAATCATTTTTAAAAATGTTTTTCAAAATAAAAAGCTATCACAAACAAAAATAATTTATGCTGTTTTCAGTTAGTAAATCAGAGACAAAAGATCGAAGGAAATTTTTTTATTTTATTAGTCTATTTTTTAAAAAATAATAAATATGTGAATTGTTTTATTAATATTTTGTCTTCTTTGTTTTTCTACTTCAGAATAGGATCAGAATAGGAAATAATTTTTTTCATTAAAATACAATTTGACTGTTTTTCAAAAAAATTAGATCATTTTATCCAGTATTTATTGCTATTTTTAAGAAAAAAAAATATTATATGCAAATTTTTATTAAAAGTATCATTTCCACAACTTTTTGAATTCTGACTTTGGTCAAATTTTAGTCAACTTTTTTTTTCGAAAATTTTTTTTAAAGTGTCTGGAACATCGTGTTTATCGGGACTTAGAGTTTATCGGGATTTAGACTTTTTTTCAAAGAAAACAAAGTACAACCGAAAAAAAAACCGCCGAAAGACCTCAATTGAAAAATGGTTTTAAGCCAGGGTTGCCATCTTTTATTTAAAAAAATCAGATAAATCTCAGAAAAATCAGATTGTGGACTAAAATCAGATTTTTCTAAAAATAAGCCGATTTTGCTCAAAATCACTTTATTTCTCCATTTCTACATACAATTATAACAATTTCTAAAATTACACCAAAAAACTAAGCTTTCATCCTATTTTTCCATATGCTTCAGCCGCCGGCCGGCGGCTGGCCGGGTGATATGGGCGGAGGCGGTGGCGCTTTTTAATTTTGTGGGGAACGTGCAAGTATGCATACAGCCATTAATAATTTTGTTCAAAATGTTGGTGGAATTCCAAATTTTGACTAGTTTTCATTTTTTTTTACAGAAATCAGACAAATCGACCTTCCTCTTTTAAAATCAACCTTTTTCTGAATAATCAAAATTTTCGAAAATCATCATATTTGACCGTCTAAAATCAATTTTTTTTTGATTAATCAACCCAGATGGCAACCCTGCCTAAACCCCTTTTATCGTTTTATAAAAAAGCAAATTAGAAGACTTTTTTTTTTTAAAACGAATTTACGAAAAATAAGAAAATGAGTCCACCGGACTAAATAAGTTCCAACTATATCGATCTCATGATTTTTAGTAATATTTTCAAGTGATGGAGATGGACATACTTGAAAATTGCATGACTTCTACACTAAATAAAGTTGCTGGTGTTGATCACGTATTTAGAAAAGTAATGTTGTCAACATGTATGTTTGGAATAAATACATTATTCAATACATTTTTCAAGGAAGATGTTGTCCAAGAATTTGCATATGGCCTTGATCTGGACACAATTTTTCAGAAGATTTACCAACACATGCGTCTTGATGCGCCTGCAGTAGAAGGAAATGACCAGGAGGATGATGGAAACATAAAAATTTTGTAACTTTTCCACTAAGGTCGCACTCAAGTCACACGAAGTACAGGGAGGCGCAACGATTCCCCCGAATTCAAACGGCTGTAACTTTTTGTTCTGAAGCAATTTCGACAAACGGTTTTCTGTACTCGGCTTCCCTTGAGCCACAAATACTACTAGAATAATAAGTCAAAAATATTATTTTCTGTTGTGGTTTAGGATTTGGTCTATGCATGGCCACTAAAAAGGCAAGGTTCAAACCACAAGGACCAAGCAAAATAACGTTTTTTACTTCATATACCGTATTTACTGTATTAACTCCTCACCCTCTAATAACTCCCCACCCTCTAATAAGTCCAACCCTACGAACCTTATATCTCAGCCTAGAGCGAACATTTCGCAAATCTGTTTTTTTGCGTTTTCTTAGTTGCCGCGAGTTTACCTGATTACACTTTTTAAATTTTGGTTGAGCACCCAAAATTTCAAAATCGAAATATTTTTTTTCCGATTTTTTAAGTGTTGAAAAATAACTCCTCACGGGGATTTAATACAGTAAATACGGTACTACAGTCGAGTCTCGATTTAACGTACCCCTGGGGACCGACCGGTACGTTAAATCGAGGGGTACGTTATATCGAGGGTAAATTTGACGGAGTTTATTATTGGAGGGACTGGCCCTAGGGGTACGTTAAATTCGGGGTACGTTAAATCGAGACTCGACTGTAAATATATTTGGAACTCAAGAAAAGGCCGAATTCAAAAAAATCTTTTTCGAAATTTTTTTCGTTTTTTCGAAATACAAAGTTACGGTTGTTTGAGGTCGGAGAATTTTTGGCGCCACTTCGTATTGTCACTTTTGTTCGAGAAGTTATGAGTTTTTCAGTTTAACTACAGAGAAATCTAAAAAACGAGTGATTTTAGGGAACTTAAAAATTGTTGACTTTGTAGATAATTTGATATTTTTCTCAAAAGGTAACAAACAACAAATTTTCAGGTAGCGAATTTTCAAATTGAATATTGTAGATTTGCTACAAAAATTGTGAGACTTTGAGTCATAGTTCTTTCTTCAAACAAAGCCCTTAATATTGAAAGCTAAAATAGTTCATGTTAAATGCACAAACAAAAACAATGCCGAATTTTTCACAGAATTCTATTTTAGTGTGAAAGACATCTATGGACATACCATAACACTGACAGTAAATGAAGTAGTGACAGTCGGGAACATAAAACAGTTATTTGGGATGAGATAGCGATTCCGGAAAACCAGCAACGACTTATTGTGAGTTTGCTCTAGGCTTTTATTTTGTGCTTGGGGTGCTGGGGATATTTTTTACTAGGATCATTTTTTGTATAAAATATCATATAAATGTTTATCATAAAAGCGTTTATTTAGATACACATGAAAAAAATTTCAGTGATCAACCTTGAGATCATAATAGCTTACTTCTCACTGCAAGCGCTTTCTAATGTCTATAGGGGTTCTTCAAAATTATTTAAAAAAATAAAAAAGGCTACAGTTTGAGAAATAATGATTTTGGAAAATACAGTCGAGTCTCGATAATCCGGCACCCCCTAAAGTTCGTTCCCGCCTTGGGTCCGACACTTTTTTTACCTCGATTTTTAAAGTCTTTTACCAAATATGATTCGCCAGTCTGGTCCGAAATATCGCAAGGATTCCGATTTTGCCGGTCGTTTTTTCGAGTAGTGAAATTTTTGCCGTAAAGACCCGCGGGATTTTTCGCCGTAAAGACCCGCGCAAAAATTTCACTACAGTCGAGTCTCGATTTAACGTACCCCTGGGGACCGGCCCTAGGGTACGTTAAATCGAGGGGTACGTTATATCGGGGTAAATTTGACGGAGTTTATTATTGGAGGGACTGGCCCTAGGGGTACGTTAAATCGAAGGGTACGTTAAATTGGGGGTAGGTTAAATGGAGACTCGACTGTATTCGAAAAAACGACCGGCAAAATCGGAATCCTTGCGATTTTTCGGACCAGACTGGCGAATCATATTTGGTAAAAGACTTTAAAAATCGAGGTAAAAAAAGTGTCGGACCGAAGCGGGAACGAACTTTAGGGGTGCCGGATTATCGAGACTCGACTGTAGTTAAGTAAAAAAAAAATTTTCAACATTGTTATCTCAAGATGGCCTTCCTACATTTTATTGCATTTTGTAGCGCTGTTCCTGCGCTACAGAATGGACTATAAAGAGAGAGAGAAATCAATGAGGAACTGTGATCAAACAGGCATCTGTGAAATATAAAAAAATGATTTGACGTGAAACTTTTTGTGCGCTGAGCAAGCCCTCAATTCTGACACCGGATTTGTGCTCAGAATGATCGATTTGCACGTAGAACTGGAACATTAAAAACTCTTTTTCAAATTTCGTTAAAAACTCTATATAAACACTCTTAAACGTTTTTGTCTCGAGCGGAATTTGAAATTTGAAATTTTATTTTTTATATGAAGAAGCAGTCTTAGATATCGACCATTATGATCACGAATACAGTGTCAGAATCAAGGGTTTGCTTGGTGTCAAAAAAAGTTTTACGCCAAAAATGTTGCTATTTACTTTGCCATTGACCTTAAATTTACGTTATATATATCGAGTTACGTTATGACAAGCGTCGACTGTATAAGAGGCACTGATAGGCGCCATTTTCCACTACAGTCGACGCTCTCCATAAGGGACCCTCTTATAACGGACAAAAAGTAGGTTCCTTCAGGTCTGTTATGGAAAGCGTCGACTGTGGTAACTTTTAATAAGCAATTCAAGTAATTGAACAATTTTCAGCACGCTGGAAGACAACTGCAAGATGATATTACACTTCAACAGTATAACATTGAAACCGGCTCGACCCTACATCTTATACTAGCTCTGCGCGGAGGAGGATATTCAAAATGCTTTTTAGATTTGCAAGGTCTTGATCCTTCTTGGAATTATGACTTTCAAAACATTGAAGCAGACAATGTGCAATACTCCAGGGGCAATTTTGAATACACTCGACCACTAGGATCTATGCGACATGCTATTAAGGTTTATTAATTTGAAGTTTACGACGAGTTGTTTTCCTATCCAAGCGATAACAGTCACTTTTTGAAGATGGTAGCCAAAAATTCCGAAAATCTGTTCCTAACTTTAAAAGGGCGGAGGAGCATTATTTTGCAAAGATACTAGAGCAAAACATTTTCCTGAGTTACGGGCTTTCAAATGGTGTAAAATAATTTTGTTTGCAGCAAATCTCCTAATTTCGCAGCAAATTCTCGTAATTTTGCAGGAAACGTTTTATAAAATGACTTGAATTGCTCAGAACCTCACCCTGGTGTGGCCAGAAGCCCCTGAAAGTTGGTTTTTTGAGGGTTTATTAAAGGGGGAGGGCGAGGGAACGTTTTGCGAAAATTCGATTGGGCGGATCAGAATTCCAGTCCGATAGGCTTAATCGCTCAGAATTCCACCCTAGAACGCTCAAAACCACCATAAACCTGAAATTCTAAGCGATTAAGCCCATCAGACTGGAATTCTGATCCACCCATTCGAATTTTTGCAAAAAGCTCACCTCCCCCTTTAGTAAACCCCAAAAGACCAACTTTCAGGGGCTTCTGACCACTCAAGGGTGAAGTTCTGAGCAATCCAAGTCATTTTATGAAACATTTGCTGCAAAATTACGAGAATTAGCTGCAAAATTCTGTTTTACCCCTTTTGACTAAGGAGCAAAGTAAATGGTATCACAGTGGACGTCGCTATAGCATCGCTCATTATTGTGCCCAGCTCGATTTTGCGTTCGGCTAGGGCCACTTTTCAGAGCGATGTACTATCGAGCGTCGACTATAAATGCCTATATTTTTAATTAAAATATTTGAAACCTCTATTTCTGGGTGCCTTTGCGAGGGCACCAAATAACGGATTCCAGCCGTTTGTTGTCTTAAAAAATACACGGTTAAACAGTTGATAAGGGTAGGCTCAGTGATAATGTCAGACATTTTGTGTTTTATTACCCTATTGAAAATTTTTTTTAGGTGCTTGGCAAATATTCAGATGACAAATGGCTTGGCTCTTCTGGTGATCGAGCACATTCGGACGGTGAAGAATGGCCAGTAGCTTACCACGGCACAGATGTCAGCAACCTTTCCGCAATTGTCAAAAGAGGTTTATTGCTGGAACACGGAAGGCGCTTTGCTTATGGAAAAGGCATTTACTGCACTCCTAATCCAAGGCTGCTCTTGACTTTGCACATGAACACACTTATCAGGTTGAAATTTCTCAAAAAATGTTTTTAAAACACCGTGTTCTCACTAATAGAGCATCCTTCTCTAATTATCTGCCTCTCTTCTTTGAGGGTCTCGGGTTAGAGTGAATATTTTGCAAAGCGTTTTATCAAGTTTTACGAGACTCACCGATCCCGCTTTTTACAATTTTGCGCTTACATCAGGACTGCAAGCAAAAATTCTGAAAAGTACATTTTGGTCATTGTTTTGCATAAAATCAAAATTTGGGAGCACAGTCGATTCTCGTTAAACTGGCACCCTCGATAAACCGTCACTTTTCAAAAGCCCTATTTGGCTGGCCGACAAAGAAATAAGGCGAAGTGACATCTCAATAAACTGGCACCAGTGATGTTTTTGTGTACTGAGACACTTTTTGTGTTAATTACTCATACCTCGACACCTATTTATCCGAAATTCATGTATAATAGCTTATTTTGAAGAAGAAATATAGTTCTTCAAAATGAATTGATAAAATTTACGAAAACATAAAAATTTGCTTTTTTCTAAGCTAAATAACGCCAATAAAAATTCAGTAATCAAATGAAATGATTTTTTTTGAGTATGACAAACTGAACAAAAATATCTACAAAAGTGTCAGTTTTGAACCAATTTAAAAAAGCTTCATATTTTTGGTAGCTGAACAGTTCTGCTATAATCTGAAATGAAACAGTTTTCAAAAATTCATGAAAATTTAAAGTTATATGCTTCTACACAAATGAGTAATCAAATAAAATTCTATTGATTTCATTTGTGTACAAGCCCATAACTTCATAATTTTTGTGAATTTTTGAAAACTGTTTCATTTCAGATTATAGCAGAACTATTCAGCTACCAAAAAATATGAAGCTTTTTTAAATTGGTTCAAAACTGACACTTTTGTAGATATTTTTGTTCAGTTTGTCATACTCAAAAAAAATCATTTCATTTGATTACTGAATTTTTATTGGCGTTATTTAGCTTAGAAAAAAGCGAATTTTTATGTTTTCGTAAATTTTATCAATTCATTTGAAGAACTATGTTTCTTCTTCAAAAAAAGCTATTATCCATGAATTTCGGATAAATAGGTATCGAGGTATGAGTAATTTAACACAAAAAGTGTCTCAGTACACAAAAACATCACTGACTGGCACCCGATAAACTGGCCCCCAAGGCTGGTCCCCAGGAGTGCCGGTTCATAGAGAGCAGATTTTACAGTCAACCTCGTTATAACATACCTTCTCAGAAGGAAGCCATTTAGGAAGCCATTTAGGTTTGAAAAAGTGGCTTCCATGGCGCAGTGCGTAAGTGCTGGCGTTTTTTGGCCAAAATGGTGTTTTTTTGGTGTTGCAGGTTCAATCCCACGTAGTAGCACACTATTTTTTTGGCTTAGGCTTGGACATTTTAGAGGTAATTTGGGTCGCTTATTCCGAATCTGGCGTCAAAACAGTCTAATTACCTCTAAACTGGCCAAACAAGCCAAAAAAAATAGTGTGCCCCTACGTGGGATTGAACCTGCAACACCAAAAAAACCCCATTTTGGGCCAAAAAACGCGAGCACTTACGCACTGCGCCATGGAAGCACTTTTTCAAACCTAAATGGCTTCTCCCCCCTTTAAAAGACACAAATAAGTTTACAGCTACATGCATTTTTGAAGTTAAGAGGAATGTTGAAAAAAAATTCAATTTAAAAAATTCAAAATTTTGGTAGTCCTAGGGTTAAATAAAGTACTTTTCACGACACCAGCTCACACCCGTAATTACAAAAAAAGATCCTCTCTTATAAAGACCCTCTCTAAAAGAGAGATGAAAAATAGAATTAATAAAGTCAAGGCGAAAATAATTTTTATAAAATATTCACAGGGAAAAATTACCGAGTTCTGTTCCAAACTCGTGTAGATCCAGCACAAATAAATGTTGTCGAGACCAACGAAACTGAACCAGAACACAAGTCGTACTGGCTTTTACCTGTAGAAAAGGCTATTCGTCCTTATGGAATTTGTGTTTACGAAATGAATTAAAATTGTTTAACATCTTTTTTATGTTTATGTCTTTAAAATGATTTGATTTAAAAATAAATAAGAAAATGTTATGAAAATTCCAACTGTCATGAAGCAATAAAAATTTTCAGACAATTATTGACAACTTGTGTGATCATTTTAGAGTAAGGTTAGGTGATGGAATAATTCCTAAAAAATTGAGCAATGTTATTTGTTATTTTGTTTTCCGTTTATATGTGAAACAATTTTTTTCAGATGATCGATGTCTGGAGGCTGTTAATTGGGTTCAGGGATACTAGTTTATATTATCTATATTATAATTATTATCTATATACTTTACCGAAATCGATGAGAAAAGTCGTGCTCTGGTTGGTTAACCATTGAGTTAGCATCGTTGAAAGTGTTGGGAGAGTTGACTGTATAGCAAGAGTTAACTGTATTGGGATAGTTGACTTATTGGGATAATTAACTGTATTGTTGACTGAGAGTTGAATGTATTGGGATCGTTGACTATATTGGGATAGTCGACTGTATTGGAATAGTTGACTGTATTTAATAATTAACTGTAGCATAATTTACAAATAGCGGGCAAATAGCGGCTATTTTTTTCGATGATTTCGATTTTGTTTTTGCTTGATTTTGATTAAAATTGTTTTCAATCTCAAATTTAACACGAGACTAGAAAAACAGGGATGTTTCAAACAAAATATGCGCCTTTAATTTGCACTGTCAAATATAGTTCGCAATATCGCCTAATTAAGCGCTCATCACCACAATGCATTCGAGATGCATTTAAAATCATGTTCGCCTAAATATCGCCTAAGTCGCGCCTAAATTTTAGGCGCGATTTAGGCGATATTTAGGCGGAATTTGTATGTGATGGATTGATACCTTTTTGGTAAATTTTCTGCCCCAATTGGTGTTTTAGGATTAGGCGTGTCCATTGGCTGGCATTGAAAACACTTTTTAAAATATGTGTTGACCAATTTGTGCTGTTCTTTTAGTGGTTTGGGATATTTTTTGCAGACTCAGCCACTTTTTTATATGCCTTTTCTTATTAACCGATAATAATATACTCCTGACGACTTATTTTTTTTTCGTTTTGCAGGATACACACATCACAGAATAAAGTCAGATGATCTCAGGAGCCATGTGAGGGTGTCCCTTTTTCAGTAATTTATATATATCGGTAATTTCAAGTATAATGGGTCATTTAGGTATCTTAGCTTTATTGAGGAAATTCTGTCATGGTCAGTAATCAGGCCAGTTATTAATCTTTTCATCTCAATGACAGCAATTGCCATTTTTGAACCGAAGTCTTTAAGAATCTACACGGTGCTAGTCATTTGTTTTCTCATGTAGACTGTCTTAGGGTTAAGCTTCTTACAAAGTGACAAATACATAGATTACCTGACTATCACATAGCAAGATTTGAATGATTCAGAAAAAAGCGAACGGTCGTTCAGGCCCTAAATTAGTGCACAATAAATGACATCAATTATAGACCATGACCAGATACCTGAAGCTAAGATACACTCGAAGACACATAGAGAGTGACAATACGACCACATACAGCCCTACAAAGTCCATATTCAATACGTAGACGAAAATTTCGACTTCACGTTACATGTATGGACGACTTTGCCGAGTTGTGTGCAGTTTCAGTAGGAATAGTATAAAAGATTAAATGTACCTGACTAGCAAACCTAAAATCACAAATAGAAAATACTGAAAAGGCGTCTAAAATCCAAAACGAAAAAAAATCAGCCAAACAATGAGGTCATCCTTCATCTGCTAGACATCTTCGCATGGATCCTGAGATATTCACATATTCACCTAAAAACAAAAAAATAAGTCGTCAGAAGTATATATATTATCGACTAATAAGCAATGTAAAATAGACCCTATAAAGAAATAGCTGAGTCTACGAAAAACAGTCCAAATCACTGAAAGTGCAGCACAAATTGCTCAGCACCTATTTTGAAAAGGGTTTGCGATGTAGACAAATGGAAAGCCTTTCGACTAAAACACTAATTAGGCTGAAAAATCTACCTAAAAGGTATAACCGAATGATATACAAGTTCTGCCTAAATATCGCCTAAATCACGCCTAAAGTTTAGGCGCGATTTAGGCGATATTTAGGCCTGTTGCGGACGACAAAACGCCAAGCTATTTTGGCGATGAGCGCATAATTAGGCGAAATTGCGAATTATACTGTCAAGCGCTCTAATTCCCTTTAGAACAACAAAAATTTCGGCGCTACTAGCGAATGAATTTTAGGCGCGATAAAGGCGATATTTAGGCGGAATTTGTATGTGATTGGATTGATACCTTTTTGGAAAATTTTCTGCCCCAATTGGTGTTTTAGGCTTAGGCTTGTCCATTGGCTAGTATTGAAAACACTTTTTAAAATATGTGTTGACCCATTTGTGCTGTTCTTTCAGTGGTTTGGGCTATTTTTTGCAGACTCAGCCACTTTTTTATAGTCCCTTTTTACATTGGTAATGAACCGATAGTATATATACTCCTGACGACTTATTTTTTTTCGTTTCGCAGGTAATTATCACTGAATAAAGTCAGATGATACTAGCGAATGACTCCCTTTTCAATGAATGCAGAGCTGTTTCCAAAGTTTTGGAATTTCTTATGCTTAAGGGTGAATAAAATCCGTAGACACCCATTCTATAATTGACTGAGACAATGACTCTCACCCCCTCATTTTTATTTATTAAATTCCAATATTCTGCCTCTCTTGAGTGCCCTCATTATATTGTCATTGGAGTACACCCATACTGTGCTGTTCTCTACTGCCATTCTTTGACCTTTATAAAACAAGCCATGGCAGATGTTGTAGAAAGTGGAAGGCATTGAAAGATAAAAGAGTAACTACTGGCATTATTGCGCAAGAGCATAAGGGTCAGCAGCTGATGTGGACTTGGTTAGATCCGAAAATGTCAAGGTTTTTGAGGACCACTTTTTTCCTTTATTTGCCATTGAATGGAACATTTTTGTTTTCTATTTTGCAGAATTTGCCGTCACAATAAAAGGCTTGTGTAAAGGGTGCTTTTTTGCCAGCATCTGCTTTTGAGATATATTAGAGACCATGTACATTTGCACTATAAATAGTTTAAAGTTTATTTATTAATAGTTTGTTAATATATACCGTATATTCCGTAAGAATATTTCTTATTAACCAATTATTTCTAATTGTGAAAAGTTTGGTAATTTTTAATTTTCAGAGAAAAGTTGATAATATTCTTATTCACGCTTCTTGATCCGGTAACCCTAAAGCTAATCGCCTCACTCAGGTTGGTCATTCGAGTTTATCCTGAATTTGAAATTGGGAAAACTAATAAATCATTCATTATTAATCAATATATATATTATTCACTAACCGGGGCGTTCTCCCCGAATAAACCTTAATATTTTGCACTTCATTTATTCATTTACATTATCACATGAGAACGAGGGGATGAAAATAAGGTTTAAGAGCTAATTTTTTTGTGTTGATTTCTTCAATTTATCAGGGATTTCATCTATCAACTTCAGGGAACTCGTGCTCGAACATTTCAATTGCTGCCATTGTCGAATGAAACTGTTGTGTCCATTGTCGAAGAATTACTTCCCGCAAACATGCTCTACTCATACGCTACTCGCTTCGAAAGTGGTTCAGCAAGCTGGACAATACAGCGAAAAGACACAAAGCCGATGGATGTGGATTCGAGTAGGCCTCACAGAGGATTTCGATTACGAAGAGTGTGAAGTCCCAGATGAAGAAGAGGAGGATCTCAGGGCTCACAAGAAGACGAATGGGATGAATTGAGCGATGCAGAATACCTTGACTATGAATCTGCACCTGACAGTGATGATGCAGGCGAATTTTCACCCCTTTCTCACAAGAAGCACTACCCAACTCTCAAGGAAGCGTAATCTTGGATGGAATCTCGTTTCGATGGCTAGACTCAGAGATAAAAAATGAAGATGAACCAAATGGTACTAAAATTTGACAGCTTTAACTATCCGTTCTTTTGCTAATTGTTTTTGTTTAGATGATTTCGTCTATCTGGATCAAAAGCAGAACAAGATCGCTACGCGTATAGATGATAGTCTAAAATGGAGGCTTCATGATCGTGCTAGCATCAAAAGCTACAGATGCAACACTTGCTTCAACTTTACTCAAACAGTCGTTGGCAAGCAGACGCAATTCACAATACCGAAACTCTATACTGATGCCCTCGGCAACATGACTCTAAGCGCAGACAATCATCGGCCAGCCTGTCAAGGCTGGCCGACGAAGCTGATTAAAAGTTGGAGGCAGGCCCCGAAGAAGACATGGTAGGTATTATGATTTAATTTGAATTATTTTACAATCTTGAATTTTATTTAGGTGGATGGAGGGTCTCAACGAGAGCATATTTTACGCCTACGAAGAAAAGCCTTGGTATCCATTGATTACGACATCTTTGCTCATGGATCCGAAGATGTGCAAGATTTGACAGCGAAATTCCCGGTAGTATATTCGAAATGGTGTGAGATAGAAAGTTAGAAAATTTGGAAGTTTTTCAGGGTGTATCAGATGGCTGTGCGTGTGTAGTCTTAGCTTGGCATACTTCAGCTAATAAGACAAAACGACTGATCATCCTTCATGCCGAAATCTATTTTGGTGGTCAAGCAGTGTGAAACAATCGTCTGGCCACTCACAAGAAAACAAAGACGTTCAGAGGGCATACTAGATTGCATTTGTTAAGATTTTGGACGGCGATTCAGCTGAAGCAATACAAGATTGGGAGTTTGGTATGGTGTTCCCGAAAAGTAAGAGTGTATTCTGTAAATACAAAGGATTTTATAAATCACATGTGATTTTTCAGACTTAATCGACTCGAGGGCTGTCTTTCTACCGCACGAAAGACCAGTAAATGCCAAATTTATACTGGTACTTTGCAATAAAGAGTAATTTGTTAACTAGGTTGAAAAATAAAAATCATCTTTTTTTCAGATATCTCCATGAATCCAACCCGACAATGTATATCCAGAACTATCTGACTGTGAAGAACTAATGAAAACGGCATACCAATGCACATGGACAGACTCTGGATTTAGATCCTAACATCTTGATTGGCATACTGTTGAAAAGGATTGAATTAGAAATAAATATCAGGTTTAATATCATTGTTTTCAATTGTTTCAAATTGTTTTCAGGTGTTTATTCGTCTGTCCTTTTGTTAATTCAAATAGCTCATTTTACTTCACTTGAAGTTTATGCACTGTCACTTCATTTTTAAATATGTTTTTAACACACACTACACAAGTGCCTTTGAAATTACTATGAATCCATGAAAATGTATGCAAATGTAAACTAAAGTGTTTTCAAGTGTTAAATTTGATCATATCTTTGCGGCAAATTCGAGGTGCCTGTCTTACTAATGTTTTCAGGTGATATCGTCAAAAGGCACTTTAGTCGTTCGAGCACCGCCCCCTCCCCTAATTTTTGACATTTGTTATTCACTTTTTATGTTCTTGTGTTCTGTCCGTTGTCTTCGGCTTGCAATAAATGAGACGACGTTAATTATGTTTATTGTGTGGTCCATATTAAAGACTCTAGGCAGCAGAATAGTATACGACATGAATAACAAAACTTTTTCCCAACATAAACAAAACAATAAACAATGCGAACAACAAAAATTAAGAAATTTCATTCGATGTTTCCAAATGCTTGTCACACGCTTCTTCCTCGCAATTCGATACATCGTCGAAGTCGAAATCATTTGATCACACTCTCGTTTCCCAAAATCTGACCTTTGCGAAATTGCTGTAACTACATTTTGGGACACAATGTTTAGGCTTAAGACTAAAACTCAGGGGTAGGCCGTCGTATGTAAGTAACGAAAAAATGTCTGCGCATTTTTTTTGGAAATCGGAAATCGACGAGCGGAGTATTTGCTAGTAGGGTCACATTTTCAAATTCCGCAACCCTGACCTGCGCATTAATATACGTGAAAGCCAGCATTTTTCTTTTGGAAAGGTCAAATTTCGAATAAAATCATATTAACTTTTTCGGCAAAACGGCATTCTTTTCATGTTTTTTGTTTTTCGCCGAGAATAGTGCACTGAATAATTTAAGGTACTAAGAAGTGAATTTTTATCTAGATAAAGAAATAAAGAGTCTTTTTACTCATTTGCTGCTGCTATTTTTTTATTTTGTCAAAAAGATATGCTCGGTTATAAACTTATCTCCCTGATTTTCATTTTGATAATTTTATCTATAGAAGTAGTTAAGTCTAGTCACTATCACCATGTGCACCACCACAACCATAGACACGTAAGAGCCAGTACAACAACAAGCACAACCATGACTCCGCCACCTCAAACAAAAAACAACTACTACAAGTGCATTTGGATAACTTGAATTTGAGTCTACCCAATGTTGTCCAGATAATTTTAAAAAGTTTGTGAAAGGATTTTTAAAATAAATATTTTTTGGAATTTTTTTAAACATATTAAAAATTTCATGAGCAATGGTACTTTTGCTGTTTGGCTCCGGCCCTATCAAAAAATCGGGGCAATTTTTTGCCTTGGTCCCCTGCTTATTTTTAGAATCAAGACTTAGGCAAGGGCAGGCAAAGCTGTGCCCGATTCTTTAATAGGGCCTTGGCTCCTACTTCAAACGACCACGATTTTCGAATACATTAGCGGCAGACATTTACAGACCGATATTTGCGGTGTGACCTTTTCCGAAACGACATTTGCGGAAATAACTTTTGCGGAACGATATTTGCGGAAAATTTTTTTTGCAAAATCTTCTGCAGACCGGTGAAATCTCAATTCAGATTCCATCCAACAATTTCAACAAGCCACACCTAAAAACAGTTGACTTACAGAAATAATATACCATATTTATTCAAATAGAACGACAGTCTCTATTTCAACGACAGTCTTTAACAGAACGATAGGGTAAAGGTTAAAAATAGGGGGTAAACCCCTTTTCATTGCATTTTCAGTATAAAGTCGAAAAAAAATTCGGGAGGTAGAAAAAAGAACGGCTGTACCCGAAATTTAAGCGGCAATTTGCTAAGTGGTCGATTTGCTAAGCGGTCGTTTTGCCAAGAATTTTTTTGCTAAGCGACCAATTGCTAAGAATTTTTTTGTTAAAGCGCCATTTCTAAGAATTTTTTTGCTAAGGCATTCTTTTCTTAAATCCCGATTGTTAAGAACTTTTCTGCCTTTGTACTTTTCCTTTTTCTCAATATTCTGGTAGATTAGAGGTTTTTCCGACGGACATTTTTACGCCGATTTTTTTTGTTCTTACTGATTTCAACGTGAGATCTAGGTATATTGATATCTTCAGATGGTGTCCAAACTACCACAAACCATCCTAAACCACCCAAAGTACCACCCTAAATACCCAAACCAAACCCAAACCTAAAAATTAAAATTTCTTAAAAATAAAAATAAGCCATTTTTTCTAACTTAAAATTGTGTGGGGAATTGGGTTTGTCAAGCCCAAAGTTGCGATTTTACACACTCCAACTTCAATACCTGGTGTAGGTATCACCTGACCAGGTGGATGCCCACCTGGATGTCTTAAAAATCAAAAAGTTCATTTGAATAAAAAAATCTATTTTCCAACCAAAAAAATTTGTGAATAATTGGACTTGATGAGACCAAAAGTGCGATTCCACCTACCCAATCCCAAATCTAGGTTGAGTACCACCTGGACAGGTTGTTATCCAGGCAACTCAAGAATAGGTATATTCACCCAAATGACCTGAAAGGTCAAATGTTAGTCTTTTTATATCTGAAATTACGGTAAAAAAAAGTGTGCACCCAGGTGGATTCGAACCAGCATCCTTGGCGGTGGCTATCCAAGTGTCGTCCACTTGGATCAAAATTTTTTTTTTACGTTTTCGGTTTCCAAATCATTTTTTCTGCACTAATTCGAGCACCCTTAAAATGGTTGACAGTGGTAAAATCACGTTTTATCAAGAAATTTTTGAGTTATCGTGAATTCTTGATTTTGATAAATCAATCGTTAGCAATAACTCTAAATTTCTCGATAAAACGTGATTTTACCACTGTCAAACCATCTTCAGCATGCTCGAATTAGTGCAGAAAAATTGTTTTGGAAACCGAAAACGTAAAAAAAATTTTTGATCCAAGTGGACGACCACTTGGATAGCCACTGCGAGATGCTGGTTCGCATCCACCTGGGTGCATATCTTTTTTTATCGTAATTTTGAGTGTTTACTTGGCGAAGAGGTCCATATACTCATCACCAAAGTTACTGGTTCGAATCCCTCTGGTGCAATCAGTCCAGAGTAGGAGACCCCGATTAAATTAAACCATTTTTAGAACATTATTTGAATCGTTTGGGTTTTAAGGTCTCTACCCCGAAATTGAACCGAACTGAAGAGTAGGTAGCTTAACAAACAAGATCTTTATCAAAACAACTACTTAGCAAAAAAATTCTTAGCAAAACGACCATTTAGCAAATTGGCGCTTAAATTTTGAATTCTTAGCAAATTCGCGCTTAAATTTTTTTTCTTAGCAAAACGACGCTTAGCAAATCGACCACTTAGCAAATCGCTGCTTAAATTTCGGGGTACAGCCAAAAGAACGACAGGTCGTTCTTTTAGAATAAATATGGTATCCACCCAGCAGAGGACAGGATCCTTGTAAGATTTCAGAGCTAAAGCATTTTAATAACAATTTTTTAGGCGGTTGAAAAATAGAAACCCGGGCTTAGAGCAGTAGTGTTAGAGTATTTACGGCATTTTGAAAGTTTTCTAGATAACCAAAGGCTCTCATTAACTAATTTTTAAATATATGCTTGAAGACTAAAAGATTAAATTGAAAAACTCAGCTAATTGACATTTTAAACGAGGTAAACAACGAAAACTTTAGAGGCAACTTTCGAAGAATAAGCAGTTATTAGATACGAAAAACTTAAGTAAATAAAAAAGTTTGTTCAAGGATCAAAAGTTCACTAAAGTGTAGTTAAAGGGCCTGACCTCTTCCTACTCGGTGGTCCCCCGCCAATTCAAAAATTTCCCTTGATCATTGGACTTCTGTACGGATTTTTCCGCCACATTTCTAACAAAACTAGGCCTGAAATCAAATTTTAGGCTTAGTTTTGTTAGAAACCTAGCGGAAAAATCCGTACAGAAGTCCAATGATCAAGGAAAATTTTTGAATTGGCGGGGGACCACCGATTAGGAAGAGTCAGGCCCTTTAATGAACCAACAGCATATAGCATTTAGTAACTTTTGTCTCCTTTGCAAAACTCAGGTTTTTCTGACCCTACTGGCTTATAACCAGGGTTGTAACCTGGGTTATAACCTGGTTTGAAAGCGCCTTTACTGCTTAGAGAATTAATCTTTTTACTTATAAGGCACTATAGAAGTGGCCCTGTTTTGTCCCTTCTCCTCCCAATACAGCCCATAATCCCTTTAAATTGCTTTTCTAGCCTTTTTACGACAAAATTATTACTTAAAAATGATTTTCAGACACTCTGAAAAAACATGATTGTGGGGGGGGGGGGGGTGTATAGCCAGTAGGTCGAGGATTGGGGGGGGGGCGTTTATAAGCCAATAGCGCCGTTTTTCTTTAAAAAAAATTGAGAAGTAGTTTTAACCTCAACATTTTGCGCTCTGTGGTTCAAAGGATGGGGAAAAGCTACTCAGGTATGAAATCGAATTTTCCTGAAAATTATTCAAACAAGCCAAAAAATACCGTGCCACCACCTGGGATCGAACCTGCACTCATTTGAACCGAAAAACACAAACGCTTACCCACTGAGGCATCGAGGCCACTTTTTCAAACTGAAATAGCTTTTCCCCATCCTTTAAGTCCTTTTTCTGTGGGTATCTTTTGGATGAGCAAGGCATTTTCGCATGCATTTCTGATGCTGAACTCTCACTGTTTTCCTAAGTCAAAACAAATTTTTTTGAGCCTATGAGTTTGATTTTAGGTTGCTCTGTAGTAATTAAAACTTTTTTTCAAAAATTCTTTGAGGTGGGTATATTCAAGTAGCTTCAACTTTTTCATACGACAGTAACACTTCGGAGGAGGGACGCAAGATGTGGTGGTGTCTTGTTATATGTAAATGCTCAAGGCAGTTTTAATTTATTTCATGTGTCATTTACGTCTTAAATTATTCATTTATCTTTCTTTCTTTTAAACCTTGCAGTTTTTTGCAGCAGGTGCTAAAAGGCTAGTCTGATTTCTTTGTCAATTCTCCCAAAAAGTGTGTATGGTCATTTTGAAAGCATAAACATTTGTTAATCTACTACACTAATAAATTTGTTCAACATTTGATAAAATGAGTGATAATTTCACAGAAATAAGGTATATTGTTTTTTTATTAGAGCAATAAAGTTTTTTACTTTGGTCAGTCAGTATTTTTTTAATATAGCAGCACTTTTTGGTTTGAAATTATTTTCTTGGCATTGTGTTTTTTGCCATTCTTTTTGCAGATTACAGGGTGGTCCAAATATTCCAACTATTTCTTTTGGTCATAACTTTTTAATTTGCTGCTTTTTTGGATTTTTTTTTCATCCTATAGAGTAGAGTTGAAAAATTTGTTTAATAATTTGATTCAATTTTTCGTTAAAAAATTCAATTGTTGGTGAATTTGTGGGCATTGTTCTTGTTAAGACCACACCCCCCCCCCCCCCGCTCAAGCGTCAAAAATTTTCTGCCTTGGTCCTCGTCCCCCCCCCCCATTGTTTTTCTGAAAATTAAGGATTAGGTTTAGGCAAGGGTTGACCAGCGCGTGTTCAGACTGTCTCAAACATGTTTAAAACTCTTAATCGAGCCTTTTCTAACATACGCTGCCTAACTTTTGACAAGCTATTCGTATAAATAAAAAATTACAAAAACAACAGAGAGGACCAAGGCAAAAAAATTTCATGTTGTTGGGGGGGGGTTATCTCAAGAACTACAGTGTCAATCGGTAAGCAATGTCTTTATTTCCAAGAAAACGGAGCTCTGGTCAATTCATAGTCATGTTATCAAAATCCGGAGGGATTCAAAGAATGTCCGTTAATTATGGTCGCCACTCATTGAATACCTACGAATAACATCTTCGCCACTGCATTGACAGGGAACGGAGAAGCGCTGATCAAGGATACGGAACCGGGAATTCAAAATTTGTTCAAATTTTTTTCTTTTCTCTAAAATAAAAATAACTCATCAAAAACAGTGAATTTTAAAATAATGGCAGACAAATATTTGGGAAAATTTTAGGCCACCCTGTACTTTCTGGCACGACCATCTTAGGACAATACTTTTTTCCGACTAAAACACTCTTTTTCGGCTAAGTTGAACCTGATCGAAATTAGCTAAGCCGCCGAAAAAAGCAACAGGCCGACCCGGATAGCCCGTAAAGTTTGTTGACTATGGAAAATGTGTTGACTATATGAATGAAAGGAGGGCTGGGCAGGGCCGGAGCGAAACTATTTGGACTAGATCCGGATCTGGGCGGGCCGGTTGCTGAAGCAAGACCCGTGCACATGCTTTGGCTCAGGTACAAATGCCACCTTTTTCCGGCTAATTTATGCCTCCGAATTGTAACTAGTGGGATAAGGTTCGAAAAAGTAACAAACTAGAGTTTTAAGTAAAAAGAACGGATCAAGCCCACCACGCAAGCACCCATTCTTTCTTTTGATCTATTCTTTCTACCTATTCTTTCTTTCCAAAACACAATGCTCAAAATAATAGTTTTAATTAGTGAACTAACTGTGTGAAGGATGAAAATGAGAACAAAGTGTTTCTATATTTTAGAAATGATTGTGGTAAGATTGAAATTCTGTCAGAAAATTTCCGCAATCAGCGTAAAAAACTGTCGCAATTAAACTTTTTAGGACAGTCAACTGTATTTTCAAAATTAATTTTCAATTTAATAAAAGTTGCAAGTTTAAAGTTTTTTTTAGATGAATACTGATAATATGCCCTTACAAACGTTAACACTAATGATTTTGGCAGTGCGAGCCATTATTGGTAGTTGTGGAATTATGTTTAATATCACTCTAATATGTCACTGTTAAACACAAGTAGGCCGTCTTTTTGTAAATTCTATTTTATATCGAAAAGACGGCAATAATTCATCTAGTGTTTGCGAATCACATACTCATCTTCATACTCAAAGTCATTAAAATGATGATGACTGAGGTTGAAAATCTGTAACTATTTATGAATCGGGTCCACTACCATTTATAACAGCAAAAAAGCCTTGGTTCCCCTGTTTTTTTGAGACGTGTAGCAAATATACTGAATTCGTTTTACTTGCAAAAGTGTTAATTGAACCGATAACCATAAAAAACGATAAAAAAGTTTAGCCTTTTGGTTAGCCGAACAGAGCCGATAACCAGAAAGCGATAATTTCTAGGCTTTCGGCTAGAAAAACCGAAATCGGTTAACCGAACCGACAACCCTACCCTTGACTGTAAGGTGGGCGTTATGGTTTTCGTCAAAAATCGTGTCGGAAATTCTTGGAAAAGCTTTGCAATAGATTATTGAAGTCTAGTGTTGGCCAATCAACGGTGTTATCCACCGTCGATTCGCCGGTGGCCCACCGGCGAATCACCTTTTTCAACCGGTTGATCAACCGGAAAATGATCAACCGGTTGATGGTTGATGTGGCTGTTGATAAGCGAAAAATCGTAATCAACTAGTTGATCAACCGGAAAAAAGTCAACCGGTTGATGTGGCGGTTGATGACCCAAATTTCTATCAACCGGTTGATCAACCGGTGGAAATGAAACTGAAATTTTGACCAAAATTAACCAACTGGTTGACTATTTTATCAACCGGTTGATGGTGATGTGGCGGTTGATAAAATCCAGGCGTGAACAAGACTGTTGAAGTCTCACTTCAATAAAAACTACTTCAAAGGGGAAAACCCGTGCTCGACACGGAAAGTTTTTTTCTGAACAACTTTTACTCGCATTCTCATCTCGTCGACCTAGTTTTTAAAAGCAGTATAAGGTCAATCACATTAGATTTGACGCAAAACAAGTCGAAAATGAAACCATTCAAAAAATTTGCTGGACCCCGTTTTAACTTTTTGAAACGCGCGGGCATGCCTTTTAAAGCCACAAAAAGTGGATTTGCGAAATTCTCGTTGTCTTAAAGGCATAAAATGATTTGGTTTGCGAAAAAGCTGAAATAGGTCAGGAAAAAGATTATTTATCCCACGAAAAACTTAAAACTTAAATATTTCTAAGTTTTTGTTAAAAATTTCTATTTACTTTTCAAGTACTGTGTAGCCCAGGATCTCAGCTTTCTAACGAGCTATTAACTGACCCAAATGATGTTTCAAAAAGTTGGAAGAAAAGGTTTTGAATAGGCAAATTTTTCCGAAATTTGGTCCATTTGAAGACCTTTTCTACAACTATTTGAAATATCATTTGGTCAGTTGATAGCTTGTTAGAAAGCAGAGATTCTGGGCTACAAGCTATTAAAAAAAATTCAGAAAATTAACACGAAAATTTACAAAAATGCCAATTTAATGTCAATTTGGTTTTTCTTGAGATAAATAATCTTTTTCGTGACCTATTTCAGCTTTTTCGCAAACCAAATCAGTATAAGCCTGTCTTAAACAATTACGGTTTTTGAAGATACTTTCACGGAACTTGTAACATAATGCTGGCAGCCGATGCTCTAGGAAATGCTTTTTATGAACTAGGCTTTTGGAAACCTTCTTCGCGGCACTTATTGTACAAAGTATTACCGCTGTGGCAGTGCTTCTGTATGCAGGCTTTGCCTATGTTTGGAGCTATGTTCACCACAACTTCAATGCTGTTTATAGCTATAGACAGATTGCTCAGCATCACCTTTCCTATTTTGTACTTTTTGATTGCCTCATTTTGCTTATTATATGTTCATAGATTTTTAGTTCGAAAAGATTAGACCGAGACTATTTTCGGCATTCTTGATTGGTAATTGCTCCTCTTATGCTGTTTATGTTACTTTTGCCAGTTTCAAAGTGGTAGTTTCTAATCCATATCTGTAAGTTTTTATTATGTGAAAAACACGTAGATCTTTCCAAAATTGATTTTTTTTGTGCAATGGAACTCTTTTCTTCTTTTCTCAATTTCACCTGCTTTAATTAATTGCTAGTTCTTTTACTTCAATAAACTAAAAGCTCCCTCCAGTTTTTGTTAATCCCGGTAAAAATATCCTAGACATTTAACAACACTTCTTAGTCTGAGATACAAAAAAAAATACCAATAATAGTAATAGCGAGCTGTGAATTGAACGTTTTAGAATTAGTGTCAGTAGTATTCAGATGACTTAATATGAGCGATCACAGCTTAGCCACCGAAAACCCCACAAATTTCGTTAATATGTAAAACATATTGACTATGTGAAATTTGTTGACTATGGAAAATATGTTAACTGTGAAAAATTGTTGACTATGAGAAATTCTTTGACTATGGAAAATATGTTAACTGTGAAAGTTCGTGACTATGTGAAATTCGTTGACTATGTAAAATATGTTCACTATATCGAAGACTCGCCGCCCAGGTTGAATTTTTTGGGACCGGGGCAACAGAAAGTACAGCCCGGCACATACACTTATAAGACATTTTTTGGCTATGAAAGCTATAGAAAATGTCATTTTCAAAAAAAATTTGACTAAATATCGACTTTTTGCCTTGAGGACTCAAGACAATGGGTACTGCAGGGTACCTCATCTCTTATTTACATAAAAGTATTCAAGCTCGTTTTGGTCACATGAGTTCAACAATTTTTTTGAATACCTAATGATTTTTGTAAATATAATATTTAGACCTGTATTGTGCACACTTGGCGAGTGCTACCAACCCCAACTAGGTGCTTTTGTTGGAAGAAATGGAACTGTTATTCAATTAACAACAATCACGCTTTACCTTCTGCTTGGAGCTATTATCAAGTTTGCCTACAAAAAACGGACTTCAGGTATTTTTTTGCAAAATAATCAACTACGAAATATTGTTACAATAAAGTTTAGCTGCTTATGTTTTCACTCGTCAAATTTACAAATCTCTTTTGTTTATTGTTATGTTTTTGTGCTTTATCTGGTGTTCAACTTGTTTGCTCTGCAGATGTTGCCCGGTCTGCAATTAAGTAAAATAAGCACCTTGCATGTATCTTTGGTTCTTGCCTACCTACCAAATATAGCTGGTGCTACTCATGCTTTAGTCCTTTACACTTTCAGGTTGGTCTCATTGGTCTATTGCAAAAAAAATTTGAACATTCATTTTTTAGCCATGAATATCGCAAAGCTTTTAAAGTCTATGTGCACTGCAGCATTTTAGAACGCACTTCTACTGTTCATTTATACAACAGAGATTCTATTTTTAGCTCCACAAAGTTCTAAATTTTGAATAAATTATTGATTACAGATTTGAATATCGCACAGAATAATGCGAAAAGATAAGAATAAAGCATTCAGTAAAATTTTTAAAAGCTTTTTCTTTTGCTGTAAAAGGATTGGCTCAGGTTCAAGTGAGTGGGACGCCCTAGGTTCACGTGAGTAGGTAGATCAGGTTCACGTGAGTGAGGGAGCTCAGGTTCGAGTGCTCCTTGGTTTTCAAGTAGTTCGACGTGATTGTAAGGGTGAATCCCATCTTATATTTTACTAAAATGATCGCCAGGAGTTCGGCATCCTTATAATACTAAGCTTAGAGTGTTTTCATGTTTCAAATGTTGAAATTCAAATATTATTGTCTTGAGAGGAGTTGGAAATTCGATAGTGACTTATAAACTGTAAGAGCAGTTTACTATTCAAGTCGACTACGCTGAGCATGAATCCATTGTCAGAATGAATAATTCTCATAGTAAGATTAAAGTAGTGCAAATTCGTATTCATTTTTATATGCTGTTTTTGTTGTTTAGTCTTGAGTTACGACAAAACATTGCTGCGTTCAATGTCAAAGTAACAGCGAGATTCTGTCTTTTTTTTCGGTAAAGGCATTTAGCTGTATATAATCTTAACACAGTGTTCTGAAACGTATAAAGTCAGGATAGGACATTTCGAAAATCCCGAGCCCAACAAATAAGTGATTATTTATCTTGACTTTTCAGATGAAACACCCCAAGCTCAGTATTTTAAAAAATCTGAACTCTTGGCGGTCCTTTTTGAGTGTAAAACAAGATGGGGTTCACCCTCACAATCACGGCGCACCACTTGAAAACTGTAGGCATTTAGCTGAATTCTGACCATGCTGAATGATCACATTCCGGGCATGTTTTCACATGCTTTACCGTCATCGAAGCCAGAGCAGCCTGCACCATCGTAATCGGCGTAAATATAGTGGTCGCATTTTTCACTTATTTAAAAATCATGTTTAAATCACTCCCGAGTAACTTTCATGTGCTTAAAACGATAAGAAAGTGAATTTTGTGACACTTTGCAACATAAAAAATTGATTTTTTGAAAAAAAAATTTTGACCGAAATATGACTTTTTGCCTTGAGGGACCAAGGTAAATCACCTTGTATTAAGGTATTCTACCCGTTTAGGTCACTGGAGCTGGGCAAAAAGAGCCACTATATGCATTTTTGATCAAGAGTCTTGCTCGGAATTATGTCTAAGTAAGTGAGTGCGCGCATCTGGAACTGGATCTGGTACTTGTACAATTTGATGATTTTTAATAATTCACTTAATTGTACAATATTTAATTTTTGTATTTCACGATATTTTAAAAATATTTAAAGCTTTCACTTCTCTACGTAAGTATTTAATCTTCGTGAACCGCTCATCTTTTTTTGATATTTAATTTAGAGTCTAGCTCTGAATTATGTCTAAGGTATGTGGGTGTGCGCATCTCAACTCCAAGCCCCAAGCCCCTGCGACTCCGAAGAAGGCGCAGACGGCTTGGTTGGTTAGAGATGCGCGCACTCACTTACCTTAGACATGCTTCCGAGAAGCACTCTTGATTATGAATGTATATAGAGACTATTTTGCCCAGCTCCAGTGACCAAAACGGGGTAAAACCGCCAAATAAGGTATCTGAGCACCCTCCAGGACTGCAAAAAGTCGATTTTCGGTCAATTTTTTTTGTGGAAAGTGCTTTTCCAATATTTTTTTTTCTTTTCTATACGTGAAAGTGGTCAAATCGCGTAAAAGCGAGGTTTAAGCCGGTTTTTAGCCAGGGGGTTCTATTCTCGACCTGAATTCTCAATCAAATCTTTATTCAAATCTACAACAGACATTCATCAACTGTATATAACGGATAGATCATAACAATTTGGTCAACCAATTTCTCCAAGTAGTTCTAGTTTTTTTGCAGAAAAAAGGTAACACTATAGAATTCCCCCCACAGCTAGCGAAAAATTTACTTTTCCTGAAGGGGAAAGAACCCGTCTCATATTGTTTCTCGTGCTCTGAAACGGCACGAAAGCACTTTGGTTTTTAAAAATCGAAAAAAAATTCGATTTGCCTCAGTCTCCAAGGTAAAAAATGTAGGAAATTCAAAAAAATACTTTTTTTTGAATTTCCTAAATTTTTTATCATGGGGGACCAAAGCAAATCAAAAAAATTTTTTTTTTCGAAACGAAAGTTTTCACGTGCCGTTTCAGAGCACGAGAATCAAAATGGAACGGGTCCTTTCCCCTTCAGGAAAAGTAAATTTTTCGCTATCTCGGGAGGGGGGGGGTGGAATTTTTATAATATAGCTAAAAATAAAACATGAGGGACCAAGGCAAAAACAATCCTGTTCTCATATAGGTTCGCATGAACTCTAGGAAGCTCAAGACCACTATACTTTTTCGAAAATAATATTATAAGGGCAGAGAAATAACTGCTTGAAGTTGGTCGGTCACCAGGTGCCACCCTTTTAGTTTCCCAACTTGAAATGCTTTTAGCTTCAATTTATTGTTGTGAATAGCAGGCTCATAATAGCTTATTTTACTCCTTATTCGAAGCGCTTTCATTGCGCTTCGAAGCGCTTCCTTATTCAGAGCGCTTCTTAACGGGTTTTCAGAATTATTCGAATAAATTTGGAGAATTTGACTAAAGTTAAAAAAAGTCATTTCGGAAAATCGCAAAGTTAAGAAAGAAATGTTATGCACGATAAGCACTATTTAACTATCTTTATTCGATCTAAAAATACTACTTATTAACACTACATAAAAGAATAGGGAATGGGAATAGCCAGGGTGCTGATTAACTCCGTTTACTGATTAAGGGGGTTTTTATATGCAGAAAAAAATAGGAGGGCTTAAGAGATTGGAGAAGGAGTTGGAAGGGGTGGATTGGATGTGTAGAAGCTTACTGGGTCTTAAGCCTAAGCCCAGGACAAGAACCTATTTTCGACTCCCTTATTGTGCATATATTATATTAAATTTATCGTTAAATTTTTTTGTATATTGACTTTTTTGGCGCAAATTTTTTTCGCCTGTTTCTCTCAAAAAATTATATTTTTTTTTAGGTTTTAACATCATCAGGTGGCCCTGCGATTCTAGTTTCTGGAGTGGTATTATTTGTCGCATTATCTCACAGAAATTTATTACAAAAAGACCAAAGTATAAAAAAAGTCAGAACAATAATTTGGTTCATACTCTGACCTTATTGTTTTGCATTTGTGTAGATAATGCAATAAATAATACCGTTTGTTTTTACGGATCTCCTTTTTAAGTCTCGGATTCTCTATCAGCAATGCATACATCTGCGAGCGGTTTTCAACAAATTCACGCTTATTTGCAGAAAGGCTTTGACGGTTTCTTCTTTCAGCCAAGACATTCATCAGTTTCTTAAGCTGGAAGGATGAAAGACATCTTTAATGAAGGCGTTAAAAGAGACTTTTCCCTCAGTTTATCACGGATCGAAGAAAAGAGACCCGTGCATCGTGTTCGGTATGGATTCCGAATCTTCATGCGCAGGTCGCAGAATGGCTATCGGACGTGTTTGATATTCGAAGGTCCAAATCAGCGCTGAGGCTGAAAAAAAATTTTCAGACTTAGCCAGCTGAGGTCTGACGGCTGAAGTGATTGTCGAGTGTACCACCCTGCTTGTAAGTCACAAAGTTTAACTGTAAAGTTTATATAATAATCAATTGAAGTTTCCGATAATATGAGTTTTTGATAAATAATATAACGCAAAAGTTTTCGATACATTTATAATGATTAGAGATGGAGGATGGCCTATTCCGGGACGGGACGGACAAAATTTTAGCAAAATTTTTCGGGACGGGACACCGGGACGGGACAACCTACAAATCTGTTCCGGGACGGGAATCCGGGACCAAGTGAAATTCGGGGACGGGGACTGGTTTTTCGGTCGGGACGCAAAAAGCTCGAATTTGACATACCAGTTAATGAAATGACAATGAGAAATTCCTCGGAAGGGAATGTTGTTGATACGGAAGATTTTCACGGTCGAGAAATGAATTTGATACACTCGTTTATTTTCATATAACAAGTACAAGAAAAGGTACTAGATCAGCACTTTGTTCAAGAACATCAACATTTCGGCCTTCTCTGGGTCAAGTTCGTTCTTCTGTAGTCGTAAACGTCGCGGGCCAGGAAAAGACCGACTCACTTGCTACGGTCGTTGCTGGCGAGGACAAGTACTTTTCGCGCACTTGGCCAAGATGGGGATTTGCTCTCATTCTCCTGAACAATCAATGTTGTAAAGAAACCACTACACAAAGTAAGGGTCAGATTAGCATATACCTTCCAGAACTTCAACGGGTTGGACGACGACGGCATCCTCTTCATCTTCGCGTAAGCCACCATCTCCGCCTCAGTTCTGCTCATCTTGGAGATTTGTACGCGAGGAACTTCATCATCGTCGTCATCAAAGAACGACTTCTCCTTCCTGATCATCTTGGGGGTCGGAGACGAGAGATCTTGTTCAGCATCGAGTTCCCTTCTTGTTCACCGACTTCTTCGAGTAGCCATTTCGACGCCTTCTGGTTGAACTGGAGAGTATTGGCCGAATAGTAGTCCTTGAAGCGCGGTCCAAGAACGTAGCCAAGACATGGATCCTTAAAGAGAATGAATCGACAACTAAGCAAACAAGATGCATAATGTACCTGCTGTTCTCAAGGTAAAACTTGTCCTCCAGCAGCTTCATGAACTTCGTCTTCAAGATCCGGAAGTTCAACTGGTCCGTCGAGTTCATGAACGCCTTTAACACTAGAAAGACGGCCTGTAAGAGCGGTATATTCTGGTGCAGTTTTGAACGCTGAATCCGAATTTCTCAGCAGAAATTGGCTAATCAGCCCTTGAATAGGGTTAAATTGCGATTTTTGAAACCGGATGTTTTGAACATTTTTTAAGCACAATTATTTTTTTAATGAGCTGTAAACGCAAGTCTTGTGAGTTATCTTAAACAACTTTTATACCAAAATGTAGCGCAGGACAAGGGCTTTCAAATGACATATTACATGCCTTTACTTCTTTTGCAATTGCTAGACTTGACCCAATAGCAATGAAATAACCCAAATTTTGAAATTTCCGGACTTTTGCAAACCTGTTATCACAACCTATCTTAAAAGGCCGTTAGAAAATTCTGAGCCCAGATTCAGATTCTCCGGCTAAAAACTGCCCTTAGGGGTCTTTTTCTGCAAAGTGGCGTGAACCAAACGACTTTTTTGACACGAAAGAAATAAAATTAACGCTTGATAAATTCTTGCTAAAACCAAATTTTAGCTTTTGACCACAAAAGACCTCTGATCTCAGCTTATTTGGATTAACGAAGAGTTGCAGTTGATGCTGTCATCCTGCGCTTTGCCTTAGGTATCTTCTCTTTTTGTTCTTTTTTTTTCAGCCCTCGTTTACAGTAGCGGAAAAAGTATTGCATCAAGCACATATTTTTTTGAAAATCATTGTGTAGCTTTCCAAATTTGAAACATTCTACGACATTTTTTAACCAAGAATATTGCTCGCATCTCAGCTACATTTTGAGCAACAAATATACCAAAAAAGAATGATTTTTTGTTAGCATACCAATGCTATTTGCAAAGACATTCATTCATGGGGTGGAAAAAGTGTTGCATCAAGAATTCTTTCATTAATGTTTTTAAGCTTTTAGGATTTATTTTTTATTTTTGATTACTTTTATAGCACTATTTCATAGCTACAATTTTATAGGTCATTTCTTCTTTTTGATATATTTGAGAAGAAGCTATGGAATATCAACAAAAAAGTGTCATTTTTTGTCAAAATCAAAGTAAATCTAAGAAAAATGTTGTTTGGTCGCATACATATACTGATTTTCTTAAAAGTTTAAATATCAAAAATTTGACCAGTTATGACATGTCTTAAAATAAGGCAAAAAGAGAGGTTTTTTTCTTCTTTTAACTTCAACCGTCCGTTTCCTCAGCCCTGTGCAATCTTAAAAAACGATTACATGTCATTTTGTAGAGAACATTGATAAGCTTTCAAAAGTGCATTAACTGGTTAATTTTGATATTCATAGCTTCTCTCAGAATAATCAAAAAAGAAGAAATGACCTATAAAATTGTAGCTATTGAAATAGTGTATAAAACTCATCAAAAACTAACTAGCAAAAAATCCTAAATTAAAATACGTTAACAAAACAATGCTTGATGCAACACTTTTTTCCCCCAGGAATGAGTGTCTTTGCAAATAGCATTGGTATGCTAACAAAAATTATCTCTTTTTGGTATATTTGTGCTCAAATGTAGCTGAGATTGCGAGCAATATTCTTGGTTAAAAATTGTCGTAGAATGTTTCAAATTTGGAAAGCTACACAATGATTTTCAAAAAATATGTGCTTGATGCAATACTTTTTTCCGTACTGTAAACCGAGGGCTGAAAAAAAAAGGAACAAATAGGAGAAGATACCTAAGCCAAAGCGCAGGATGACAGCATCAACTGCAACTCTTCGTTAATCCAAATAAGCTGAGATCAGAGGTCTTTTGTGTCAAAAGCTAAAATTTGGTTTTAAGCAAAGAATTTATCAAGCGTTAATTTTATTTCTTTCGTGTCAAAAAAGTCGTTTGTTCACGCCAACTTTGCAGAAAAAAGACCCGTAAGGGCAGCTTTAGCCGGAGAATCTGAATTGGGCTCAGAATTTGCTAACGGGCCTTTTAAGATAGGTTGTGATCACAGGTTTGCAAAAAGTCCGGAAATTTCAAAATTTGGGTTAATTTCATTGCTATTGGGTCAAGTCTAGCAAATTGCAAAAGAAGTAAAGGCATGTAATATGTCATTTGAAAGCCCTTGTCCCTGCGCTAACATTTTGGTATAAAGTTGTTTAAGATAACTCACAAGACTTGCGTTTACAGCTCATTAAAAAAATAATTGTGCTTAAAAAACGTTCGAAACATCCGTTTCAAAAATCGCAAATTATAACCCTATTCAAGGGCTGATTAGCCAATTCTGCTGAGAAATTCGGATTCAGCGTTCAAAACTGCACCAGAATATACCGCTCTTACAGGCGTCTTTCTAGTGTTAACTTACAGTATGCTCAACTTCTCCTGGACTTATTCTTCATCTCCTTGTAGAAGCGATGCAGGACCCAATCCGAATAGTGGCGGCGGCCTTGAAGTGAAGTCCGGTCGTTGATCGAGAGCAGGTCTTGAACGACTTCTCCTCACATTGAGAACGGCAGACAGTTGGACGCGAGGAAGTTCAAGATCTCTTGTCGAGGACGGAGACGAGTCTAAATGAGTAGAAATATATTATTTCAAGACGCATATTCTAGAAGAACAAACCGTATTTCTCCTTCATACATGAACTGGCTGATATCCTGGGTGGGACCCCCTCCTCCAACTTCGTGAATATCTTCGCCGCCTCCGGGTGACCTGGACGTGCCTCTTCAACAACTTCGTGTCCCGTCCTTCGTATTAATGGTCACCGGCGGGTTGCACTTCTCGTTTTAAGTTGCACTTCTCACTTCTCGACGGGATGTCCCGTTCCGTCCCGCCTCCATCTTATAATGATATCAGATATAATAATGTATAATTTAATAACATCAGTAAGAGCTTCATAGCTCAGTTGGTTAGAGCGTGGGTCTAATAAGCCCAGGTCGCAGGTTCGACCCCTGCTGGAGGCATAATCTTTTTATAAATTTATAAAGTACTTTGGCGCTTCTCGACTCTCGGTCTTTTTAAATTAAGTAGCGTCAGGAATTTTTCACTTTTCGGGCGCCTTTTTATGTGCGATCCTGTAATGTTTTTGCTGTAGTGCTCAGATACCTTCCCTTTTTTGTTCTTTTCTCTAGCTTTTAGTTGAGAATGAAAGTACAATTATCAAAGCGTAAAAGCCTAAGTGCCCGCCCCTCCAAAGAGTATTTTTCTCTAAGCCTACCTTTTTCGGGTCCCTTGATTTTTTTTCACCCCAATCTATTGAAATGTGGAGTGTGCTGGTCTTTCGCCGCAAAGCGGCCAAATACATTGGCATTGTTGGTGCAAAAGGTGTGAAATAGGTGAAAAACGAAAAAAGTTGGCTTAGAGAAAAATACTCTTTGGAGGGGGGGGTGGGTGGTTTCCACTTGGGGTGCTGTCTTATCAATGTAAGTGATTCTCGTTATTGTTATTCTTCTTCTTCTTGTGCAGATCTTTATTTATTGATAATTTCCATGAAATTTAACTAAGAGGCGTAGGAACAATTAAAGATTTTTTATACAATCTTAGCAATTTCAGAACATAACTTCTATAAGGTGCAACGCAACAAAGAGTTGCTATAAATTCCACAATTGAATGACTGTCGAGCACACATAATGCAACTATCATAGCCGAAGATGTATGAGCAACTTCAAACAATATAAAAGTAGCATACATAAAAATAGGTACCAACATAAAGCAGTGGCAACAAAGGCTTGGACTAACGTAATGATTATAATATATTTCTGTGTTTTGTTTTGAAAAACTTGGACTTTTGTTTCAAAAGCTGGTAGATAAATGTCCGAAAACCAGTGGTTCAAGCAGGAAATAACAATTAGCAGAACAAAAACTAATGTGACATACAAAGAAAGTTTTGAGTAAGGAGTTACAAAAAAAGTTGGTTCGGTTTCCAAGTAATTTTTCAGTACCAAGTCATAATTTATGGCATACAGAAAAGTGGATTGGCGATCTTCTAAAACTACTAAACAATAGGTATAGATTATCCCACAATAAAAAAATCAAAAAAAAGGACACAATTGTGATAACCATTTTAAGACCACACTTTTTTGTAAAGCTGTTAGGAAATATTAGCAAATAGCGTATTAAAAATGTCAATATAAGCCCAGCCAGCATATTCACTGCAGACATCAAACATAGTAAGATGAAAAAGATGCTGCTGTAATAGCTAAGAAGTTCTCGTCCAAATCCGATCTGATAGACTGCAAATACAGGCATTAAAACCACGGTTTTGTCACCCCCATTGAAGTCTCGAATACCAAACACAAAAAGTATGGTTAAAAATAACCATTTGAAATTGCCCAGTTTTTTGGATTTGGTTAAGATTGTGAAAAATACAAAAGGCGCCATTAACCATGATAATAAAAGCGTGAATTCGAGTAATAGTAGTAGAAGTCTAGTAAAGCTGGCGAGGCACCGAAATTTGACATAATTTAAGAGACTAATATTTATAAAACATTGAATTTGTTTTGCTGGTTTCTTTTCTATCTAACTTTTTCCAAGTAAAATTAAATTAAATGATACATTCTATAATCTAGGTGTTTTTAGGCAGTCAATATATGAATAATTGATTGGGTTTGTTCATAAATTTAATTAACGCGAGAACTCAACATATTAAGTTGTCTCAAAAATTTTGCGACCGACATTTTTGAAATTGCATTTTATAGGCTCTCTCATGTTTTCGCCCAAACTGTTTTCGCCAAAATCGTTATAGCCAAGAACGTCACATTTTTGATTAATTAGTTTGCTAAATATCACTTTTCCAACTAGCTTTGTGGCTATTGTCATTCACAATTTAATACTTAAATTGATGCCAGAGAGAAGGGCTACATTTTGAGCATAAGGTTGTGAATGACCATGTCTGCAAAATTTACTAAAATCCCAAAAACAATTTAGACTTTTTGAGAACTTTTGGGGTTTCTAGTAAATTTTGCAGACATGGTCATTCAGCCTTATGCTTCAAATGCAGCCTTTTTCTCTGATCAATTTGAGTACTAACTTGTAAATGATGATATTTATAAAATAGTTTAGAAAAACCATGTAACATGCCTCAAAATAAACTTTTTATTTATTTTTTGACTCAGGATGAATATCTTGAGTCAGATTTTGCTCCGTCGTTGACTGTGCATTATTAACTGTGAAATTTTTGGTATAACATACCAGAAATTTCACAGTTAACAACGGGTCAAAATCTGACTCAGGATGAGTGGGCGTTCCTGAGTCAGATAAAAGACCATGAAAAATTTTACACTGGGGGTCGATGGGATTATAAGTCATTTAGGTTTGAAAAAGTGATCTTCATGGCGCAGTGCGTAAGCGTTCGCGTTTTTTCGGCCCAAATAATGTTGCAGGTTCGATACCACGTAGTTGGCTTGCTGTTTATTTTGGCTTGTTTGACCAGTTCTAGGTGATTAGACTTTTGATGAATTGACCAACTGACCTGAGGACCAATTGTCCAGAGCCAACCCGAATTATGGCACAACAACTTTAAAGCAAGTAAAAGTAGGGCATTAGACGTGTAGTTGGCCAGCTTTTGATTACAGGCAAAACGAAATCTTTATCTGTGTGAGTGAGCCAGTGACTGACTCAGTTGACTTCCCTATCTCTTTCCAATAATGCAGACACTAGCAATAGTTGTGGTGGCCCTGTATTTATTAAGGAAATACTTGGAATTATCTATATTATCTATTACCTATCTAAATTTTCAAAATTTATCGACTGTATAATTCGAAATAATATTGCGAAATAGGTAACAGCTGTTCTTGACCTATATTTCGAAATACTGTTTAGTAGTGCCCATAGGTGTGGGGCAAAAAAGGGGCATCCTTTGAAGATGGAAAGCTTGGTCTCAGTACTACTAACGATAAAAAAGCAAAAAAGTGTGGGAAGGACATTTTTCAAAGAAAAACAATTTTTTTTTTCGTTTGCCTTTTTCGGCCCTGGTTTTTTTTGGTAATTTTTTGCCTTGATCCTCCTATGATTCTTGGTCATACCAGGGAAAAACGAACTTTTTTCAAAAATTTCTTTTTCGCACTTGTTTTTCCTTTTCTATTGTTTTCACAACCTGTAAAATGGTTAGGCCTTGGAAAAATGACGTTTTGGCTCAGTTGACAAAATGTACTCCTGCCGTGACAAATCGGACTCCCTAGCTCTGGAGCTCTACAGCGGTCACTCGGAGTTCTAGTAATACCTCGATACCAACATCATGGTTTTTCATAGCTGATCCTTGGATCATGGGTAATTCCTAAAAATTTTGTAAGCTTTCAGAGGCGAGAGCCAACTTCACAAGGGATTTAGGTATGCTATATATGGATAGGCGCATTAAAACAATTTATCAAAATTTCCGCAACTAAGGATCAAAAACTCTGTACACTCATATTGTTTATTGATAGTTTTTATTTAATCTAACTCTAAACACTTTGAAAATTTTTATTGCAGCCAAAATTATGGGTTGGGTATTGCCCGTTCAGAGGTCATCCACAGACCAGGACCCCAACCACAGAGCGGATCAAGCAAACTCTCATTTACATACCAAAACCCTTTTTTTTGCTTCTGATTCGATCAGTAAAAACCGTTTTTCACCTATTTCACACCTTTTGCACAAACAATGCCAATGGTATTTGGCCGATTTGCTGCAAAAGACCAGCACACTCCACATTTCAATAGATTGGGGTGAAAAAAAATCAGGGAACCGAAAAAAGTAGGCTTAGAGAAAAATACTCTTTGGAGAGGGCGGGCTCTTGGGCTTTTACGCTTTGCTAATTGTACTTTTCATTCTCAACTAAAAGCTAGAGATAAGAACAAAAAGGGAGGGTATCTGAGTAAATACAGGATCGCACATTAAAAGGCGCCCGAAAAGTAAAAATTCCTGAAACTACTCGATTTTAAAAGAACGAGAGCCGAGAAGCGCCAAAGTACTTTTATAAATTTATAAAAAGATTGTGCCTCCAGCAGGGGTCGAACCTGCGACCTTGGCTTATTAGACCCACGCTCTCTAACCAACTGAGCTATGAAGGCTCCTACTGTTGGCATAGTAAATAATGTTTATTTTTCTCAAAAACTTTATTTTTTTATTCACTCTAATTTAAGCAACCCCTCTAATTTAAGCCCCCCTCCTTCTTTATTTCTTTACTAAGATTTTGGAGTTGAGACCATTTTTGATTGATAATTTTTCAATTTTTGGAGGGTTGACAAATTTAAACCCGGGGTTTAAATTAGTGTATATGCGGTACTTGTACAGGTGGCGCAACGTAAACTGGTGAATGAATTTTTGCCATAACTTTTTTATTTTCAAAGATTTTGACGAGATCTTTTTTTAAAAGAAAGCTGAATAAATGAGAAAGCGAATAATACCAACATGCTTATTTTTGTTGATGAGATCGTTTTTAAAATGTGTTTTATTAAAATGTTAATTTTTCTTTCTATTAGGCCATGGTTTACACAGCTCAATAGAAAGCCAAGTGCGTCGAGTGGTTCATAGAAGAAGAAGGGAAAAGCGTCGCAGCGTTCAGCGTTTGATACCGAGGGAGCTAGGAATTCATGTAAAGGTGCCAAAGTGAGACAAATTCCGGATCGGTACACAAAGTTCAAGGGGTAAGGCAGCGTCGAAAGGAAAAAGAGGCCAAACATCAAGGTTGGTTTTTGATTTGCATGATCTGCTTGCACGGTTTGTTTTCTTTGTTTCAGATAGTGAGAACGGAAGAGAAAACAGCAGAGGTCATCGATATTTTCAAAGCCATGCCACATTCAAGCGTTTGTTGGGCAGCAAATGTCGAGGGGATGCCAAGTCGAAGATCGATTCAATGAGTAAGTGAAATCGTTGTTTTATTTTGTCTGATCTTGTTGAGTGTGTTCAAATAAAGTTTTCACCACAAGTTTGGTATCATTCGCTTTCTCATCTATTCAGCTTTCTTTAAAAAAAAGATCTCGTCAAAATCTTTGAAAATAAAAAAGTTATGGCAAAAGTTCATTCACGAGTTTACGTTGCGCCACCCTGTATTTTCATTTTCGCTTAAAGCTTACGATTTCAGCATAAAAATACTTCTTAAAAGAGTTATCTAGACAATAAAAACAGAATATTTCAAAAGGCAATATAAAAAACTTTCAAAAAATTAATTGGCTTGACTTAGACCTGGGGCAACTTTGATGACAAATTTTTTTCTGCGTATATAGTCCTTGACAAAAACCAAAGTACACTTTGTCAACAGAGCCAAAACATCCTTTTTAAGGTCTAAGCATAGGCCCAGCAAAGGCCGAAAATGATAGAAAATAAAAAAAATTAGAAAAAAAATCGTTTGCCTTGTTCCCCCCTGCGGTTTTTGGTCATTTTTAGCCTAGGTCCACCACCCCCCCCCCCTTTTGTGGTTTTTAGTCATACCAAGGCAAACGGAAAGTTTTGTTTCAAAAATGTCTTTCTCACACTTTTTTCGCCTTTTCCATCATTTACTGCCTAAAATTGTTATTTCTTGAATTTCCCTAGCTAAGTATCAAACACTCTGTGCACTCACATTGTTTTATCTATAGTCTAGTTATTTTTAAAATCAAAATTTAATTTCATTTAACTCAAATGACACCCCTCTAATGCACCCCCCCCCTCCAAAGAGTATAATTTTTTAAAATCGAACAGAGAACTCATACTCTTTGGGAGGAGGAGGGGGTGCACTTGGATTTTACGTACTTCAACCACGTTAAAAAGTTTATTGCAGCAAAAATTTATCGTTCCGTATTGTTGTCGTGTAAGACAACTTGAATTTTGAAATATTGGATGCTTTAATCAAGCAACAACTGATGCAATTAGATTTATAATCGTTAAACAAACGCAATAAATCCAGTTCCTGCCTCAATCAATGCTGTTCGCGCATGCATCGAGGTGAGAAAAGAGGAGCAGAAAAACAGATTTAAAATTGTCTACAAATCAATAACAAATGGGTGTATGATCGAAGAGTAGAAGGAGCATGGGATGAACACGGGTATTACTCGTTTTCTAGCAATAATATCAACAAATGAATTATTTTGTCCAATCCTTCAAAAAGTCTTACTATATATATATATTACGAAAAATATTTTTCGACAGAAATTAATCGCGAAAAAATGAATTTGTTTAAAATTGTAGGTACAGAAGCCGAATTTGTAAAATTATGACTACCTCAAAAGACGAGCCAAATGAGCTAGAGACTGTGGCGCCTCGCAATAAAATGGGCCTTTTAGGCGCCATCAGCTATATTATAGGTTAAAGTTGCTAGTAGTAGTATAATAATTCTAACGGTAACTGGAAAAACTTTTTATACTTCAGGCAATATTGTGGGTGCAGGGATTTTCATCACTCCAACAACTATTTTGGCAAATACAAATTCAGTAAGTATTCAAACTACAGTCGAACTTCTTTAACCCGACTTCCCAGGCGACCGGCTCAGGGTGTCAAGTTATTGAGTGTCGGGTTATCGGGGTGTCGTCCTAAAGAGGCATACTCGCCGCCGATGGCAATATTTTTAAAGGCGGGTACCATTCAAACGAAATTATTTCAAAATAAATTTTTAGTTGAGTACCTTGCAGGGAATAAATAATTAAAAACACTTCTTTTGTTTAATAGCATCGGTGCCTAGTGGGGTGGTGGCGGCGTATTGCGAAAGTTGGTCGTCGGTTCGAATCCTACTAGAGATATAATTTTTCCGCGACTTTTCCAAAATTTCGTCAAATTATTCTCGTTTGAATTTCGCTGGTACCCGCCTTTTAAAATATTCCCATCGGTGACGAGCATGCCCCTTGAAATAGGTTCGACTCTACTAAGGATTTTTAGCTTTTTAAAATTTTTTGCTGAAGATCGGTCTACATTCCACTCTCGCTAACCCGCCACCCCTAAAGACGGCCTTAGGGTGGCGGCTTAGCGAGAAAAGAAGATCAAATCATGACTGTGGTGGTCGCTTATCGAAAGTTTTCAACTTAATTAGACTAATAACACAATATTAGATTGAGGATCGGCGAGCTTCTTATTTGTTTGTTTTTGATGCTAGAAGCCTCGCCCAGGTCGTCACGAAAGTTTCAGAACGGCTGCATCGAAAAACTTTTTATGCGTAGCCGCGGGCAATTTCGACGGCTTCAAGGGCATCCAGCTTGTGGTGGACAATTTATATCATATTTTTCAGCTAAATGTCAGCAATACTTGAAAAGTTTGGCGGGTTATCGAGAGAAGTTTTCTCTGTGCGGACTCACTCAGAGTTGGCGGGCTATCGAGTGGGTTGGTTTAGCAGGGTGGCGGTTTGCAAGAGCAGACCGTAGCCCATATAGTGCTGTAAATTTGGCGATTTCGGCACCGCACCAGCACCGGCATGGAAAATCTTGGCACCGGGCACCGCATCTAGAGATCAAGAAACGGGACCAGGACGGATTTCAGGACAGGATTTTATGGTCTGTCCAAGAACAGGATCAGGACCAGAATTAGAAATTCTGAAACCAGGATCCTGTCGGGATCCTGATCCCAAAACCAGATTTTCGTTAAATTCCAGAAATCCGGTTTAAACTGCCAGCAAAATTTTTGTTGACATTTTCTACATACATTGCATCCAGTAAACAATGTTCAATAAGAATACTTCAACAACGGGAGCGATTTTGTTTAAGAAGATTAACATTCCTGCTTTTTCTGGACTCAAGTTACTTCGGCGGTAGTCGTACACATCTCTGGCAACGGAGAAAGACTTGCTCGCTAGGTTAAATTGTCGCTGGAAGCAGGATTTTTGAAATTTGACAGGACCAGGACAGGAATTTTGTTTTTATTAATAAACTTTTGAATAGGGACGGACCAGGGACCAGGACAGGATCTGTCCCTGTTTCGGTCTCTAACCGCATCACTTGCCTTCAGCCTGCGCCTGAAAGGGCTGTGGTGCACACACCCATATACCTTAGACAAAAATCACTCGAAAGCGACTCTGAATGCATTTCGATAATTTCTAGGCCGCAAGCTCAAATATCCAGCTATATTCTGCATATATGTCCAGCCATATATGGCTTATGGCCATCGCCTATCCTCAATTTTTGTTTAAAAAAAATATTGATTATAAAATAAGAATTCAGATAGGGCTTGCCTTGTGTGTGTGGATCGGTACTGGGGTGATTGCTATGTTAGGATCGTTTTCCTACATTGAACTCGGTACTGCTATCCACGAGTCGGGCTGTGACTTCGCATATGCTTGCTATGTCAAATGGTTCTCAAAAAAATTCGGTCATTGAAACTACTTTTTTTGCTTTCAAGGTATGCCCTCGCCTTTTGTTACATGTGTGTAGGCTGTCTAGTGCACTATCCTGCAGTGGTGGCCATTCAAGCGCAAACGTTCAGTGAATATTTTTTGTGGGCTGGGTATTGCAGATTGTGATGCAGGCTTTCCTTTTACACCTTATGTGGCCAGAAATTGGTGGAAGTTGCTTTGATTGGTCAGTTTTTTTATTTACTGTATATTCAGGTCGACTATTTTTCAACACCCCGCGGCAGGAGAAATCCTTTTTTTGTCACAGATACAGTCAAAATTACAGGAAAGACTAAGAAATTGCAAAATATGTGGAAAAATAACAGACATAACAGCCGAATATTTCGCCATTGATGTTTTTACTTTTGTTGAGCATTTTCTGCAAAATCTTTTTTTATCAAGGACAAGGTCACATATCAGATTCCACAAAAAATGGACTACCTTAGTCCACCAAGGCAAAAATTCTGGCAAAATATTATTTTTGATGAAAATGCTCAAAACATGGTGAAAAAACCTCTTGAAAAAAAATTAGGCCATTTTTAAATCGTCATAGGCCATTTCAAAAGTCATAGAACAGTTTCGACTAATTTTGATAGTGCCAATCCGCCCCTGTGGTTTTGACTGAAGCCATGACAAAAATGAGTGAATCTGTGACAAAGATGTGAATATGCGACAAAAAAGAGTATCTGGGACAACGAAATTACCGTATTTCCTCTAATAGAGCCACCGGTGGCTTTATTTTTTCAAATGACCGAAATCTAAAAAATTTTGGGTCGATCTTGATATTTCTGGATCAAAATCTAAATCGAAAAAGCCGAATCGTAACAGCTCGTGGGAGTTCAGAAAATTCATTAGACAGCTTTGCAAAATATTACTCTGTCCGAGTAACATATCCTCCAAGTTAACGAAGTGGCTCTATGTCTCTGTTAGAGAAAATACGGTATCACCCCTGGTAAACTGTTCTCTGTTCTTCAAAACCACTGTCAAATTTACAATTATCATTGAGACAACAACAGTGTTTTTAAAAATCACAACTCACACTTCGGGTCACACTAGCTCCACCTACTTTTTTAATAAATTCTGCTTTTCGTATTTCAAATATTTTTGTACTGTTTTGTAGCTGAGTCTCAGCTTTTCCAGCTCAGTTATTCCAGCTGAGTCTCAGCTGCTAAGATATTTCTTTATCGATTTAGTGGTCAAACAGCCCAGTTGAAAATAATTCTTGACAAAGTGTTAAGTCACTTAAATAACACATTTTTGGTGACAAAGTATGATTTTTAGTGTGGAATTGTCGCATTCGAATTCAGCCAGAATACTAGCAAATCAATAGAGAAATATCTCAGCTACAAAGTGGTGCAAAAATATCTGAAATACGAAAACAAAGTTTATGAGCAAAGGGTAAATGAAGTTAGTGTGACCCAAGTGTGAAAGTGTGATTTTTGAAAACACTGGACAACAACTATTGGAATGCTGAATTTTTCAAATTAAATGTTTGTTGTCTCGATGGGAATTCAAATTGGACAGTGAGCTTTTAACAGTGAGTTTATGAGCAAATTAACCGTGCTGAACACAAATGTGGGTCAGAAATTTGGTTTCTTTTTTAAATTTGCTAGAGCAGTAATGAGATCTGGCTGGTACAGGGCAGTTGACCCTCGAATAGCATCATTAAACAAAAATTTTTGATTATCGTGTTCAGCAAAATTATGAGTAAAATGCATCACATTGTAAACAGTCGTTCAGATCTTTTTAGTTTTGCTAACCTACATCAACTTCTTTTCCCTTCGCCAGTTTGTTGCTCGATTTAATATTGTGGCTGTTAGTGCCAAGATAATGGCCACTTTCTCAGTCATTTTCATTGGACTCTACTATTTAGTTGCCAAAGGTATTTGCACATTTAAATCATATTAATCGGCTAATTTTGCTAAGGTCAAACTCAAACTTCAAAGAGCCATTTGCAATAGCACTCCAGCTGCAGCCAACATGATTCCGCCCTCTTTGCTGGACTATTCACTTGATGCTTGGGATATTTTAAATTTCGGCACTGAAGAAATTGATCACCCAAAAGGTTATAACACAATTATCTTTTGCACAATCATTTGGTGAAATCATTGGAAAAACATGTGTTTACATGTTTTAGCAAATATGTTATATTGATGTGAAGACAACAATTTTGGAAAACGTTTTGACCAATATTCACTATTGCAATCACTTGGGCCAGAGGGCAGCTGGATATATACCGTATTTTCTCTTAATTAGCGCGCCGGCGCGTTTAATTTTGGATGCCTCCAGGGAGCGCGTTCATTAGAGGGGGGCGTTTTTTTTTGTTGAATTATCCAAAAAAGAAATCCTGAGTGACACTCCGAAAACCAAACAAACTCTATCGAAATCCGTATAACACAAAATCAACAAATCAAACTAAGAACTTGAATTCTTGGTTAAAATAACAAAATCTGCTTAAAAATTCATTTTTTACAGAACTTTGCCGTTAGCCATATATTGGATTAAGCATAGTATGCACGATATATGTAGCAATAAATATTGCATATTTTACGGTGTTGGATATTCCCAGCTTTTTGGCTTCTAATGCCGTTGCATCTGTAAGTTCCCAACTTTTGACCTAACATTAATCTTATTATCTGTAAATTTAGACATTTTGTAAGAGCAACCGTGGGAGATTTTTTTTTGATGCCAATTATGGTTTGCATTCTGTTGGTGGGCAGTTTGAATGGACTATATTTGTGTCTAGTAGTGATATTTTAGATCATGTTTTATCATGAGTAGTTGTATGTCATTTGAGGTTTCTACACGCCGCATCAGAGGTGGTTTTCTTCCAACATTTATTAGCTGCACAATCCGGAGACGGATAGTTCTCGAGCAGCTTTGGTTGTTCATGTAA